>PNEQ01000351.1:2091-15462 GCA_003012365.1 Medauroidea extradentata
ACTGTTTCAACATGTCACATTGGAAACATTTAAAGAATGTATTAAGATATGTAAAATACACAGAAAATGTAGGTTTGAAATTTGTGCAGTCTAATGATGCATGTTTATGTATTAGAGTGTATGTTGACTCAGATTTTGCTGCAGATATAAATGATAGGAAAAGTATATCAGGATATGTTGTAAAATTAAATGATAATACCGTATGTTGGAAATTCTAAAAAACAAACTATTGTAGCACTAAGCAGATGTGAAGCTGAGTATTATGCACTTTCGCATTGTCTAACTGAGAGTATATTTGTGAAGAATCTCTTAACTGAATTTTATGATGTAGTTAAACCTATTATTGTGTATGAGGACAATCAATCAGCAATTAAAATTGCTCAGACATTTGAAACAAAACAATCCAAACATTTGGATATTAAATATCATTATGTAAGGGACTTAGTGTCATCTAATCAAGTAAAAATAGTATACATTGAGTCATCTGAGCAATTAGCTGATGTGATGACTAAGGCTTTATCACTTGTGAAGTTCAATTATTGTGCTAAAGGATTAAACTTGTCTAATATTGCTGGATTATAGAATTGGGTAGGGGTATTGGTATATTGTATATATTGGACAATTCTATTGTGCAAGGTTGGCACTCGTTGTCTGTGATGTGTTGTGTAGGTATTTGTTTCTTACATTGCTTGTTCTTCGTGTCTGAAAATGCTCGTGCTGAGAGTTAGTGTCTGTTGTGTGTTACTACAAGGAATGTTGCATGTCATGTACAACTCCAAGGATGCGAATACATATCTGTCAAAGTATACTTTACATCTTATTTGCTATACCTGCATTGTTAATAATTTGTACCCTTAAAAACGTTGCTTAAAAGTTTTATGCAAATGACAATGTAATAATTAGCGAATATGTTTTGCAAGTACCTGTTTGGCTAATTGCTTAGAACAGTGACATTACCTCTCTATTTTCCTTGCTTGGTTGGGGTGTTTCAACATCACATCTTTCTCGCCGACTTGTTTCCACATTAAACGTGCTTTATTATTTAAGAGTGATTCTGTTGGGATTCTCTTTATTTCATGAAAACTGGAGGGCTATCATTTTAGTTTTAAGTCTTTCGTGAGACTTGCTGTCTACACACATCAAGTCTTTCGTGAGACTTGCTGTCTACACACATCACATCCTATCTCGGTGAACATTGAACTTACAATAATCTAGAACTAATTAAATTTATTGCAGTATAGTTGTACAAACCCCACTCGTATTGACTACACATTACCAATGAATTATTTAGAAATAATCAACTTATCACGATTTACGACTCACTGAAAGACGAATGCCACATGAATAGCCCATTAGGTAGTAGACCTACACTCACAAATACCATGCCACACAAGTTAAAATAACTTACGTGAATTTCAAAACTAGGCCACTCAAATTAATATCAGTACAAATATAAAATGTATACATAGTTTTTGCTCTAATCGCATCACACGTCTATCACTTTAGGCACTTTATTTTCCGTTAGTAACATAAAGTACCGGTATGTAAAAGCTGGTTAGAGACGAAAACCACTCTGATGTGTTCCAATTGTGTTACAAAAATGCTGCTCTCCATAAATAAAGCACTTAACTATTCATGAACAAAAAAATGAACACACGCATCCACTACACTGAAAGAACCACGACATTATGGAAATTCACTTTCACACTTCAAAACAAAACTACGACATTTACACTTGTCATAAAAACTTTGTAACAATTTTCCTTCATAATTTGATATGAATCTATACTTCTTACATCCTTGTTTAATTATGAGAAGGCTACAAAATTTGAGGTTACGAAAAATTGAACCAAAACATTACTTTTAGCGCGAGAAATGTTCACTGCTACATGGAAGCTATATCTGCATGTAAGCACGCGGATGTGCAGACAGCTTTTGCCGTTCAAGTGGCAGTGAGAATGATGTTACAAATTTTCTGATTGACTTGTGTAAGTTGGAGAGGGGAGGCAGTTGCGCTGTACCAAAATTGGTTCCGCCCCTTTCATCTTGCATTTTCGAGTATATTTAATTCCAACTACGACTCGAGGTGCAGGTGCAGAGCAGATTTCCTTGCGTTGCGCTGCGTTGGTGCAAAACGCAAGTGGTGATATTTAATCGGCCCCCTGGGGGCCGATTAAATATCGCTTTTGAGAGGTGCAGCGCAAAATTAGCACTTGCGCTGCGTTGCTTTGGTATTAAATATACAAATACGCAGGTGCAAGTGGTCACGTGATGGCACAAAGTGCCTGAAAATCTGCGACTAGCAAATGGCTCGACGTGGGCTCGACGCAAGTATATCTGTACTCTTCGCGCATGCGCATTGGACAATTTCCGGGTGTGTGAAAGTGAATTAACATAAAAGTTGGATATCTTTATCTGTATCCAGTGTCCTATGAACTTTAATTATTTACGTTTTCGTGTACACATTTAAGCTTTTAATAGTTACGAAATACAGTAGAAGTTCGAAACTGAAATGTTTTTTTACTAAAGAAGCAATTAAAATTGGGCAACGATTTATTATCCTTTCCGCGGAATATATTTGAGGGCTTTTTTCCATGGCACACAACGAGAAAATAGAGTTGGTTTGTTGATGAGGTTATTTGTACCCTTAAAAACTTTGTTTAATTTAAAACATTTATGCAAATGATAATGTAAATAAATAGCTAATATGTTTTGCAAGTACCTGTTTGGCTAATTGCTTGGAACAGTGACATTACCTCTATTTTCCTTGCTGGGATGGGCGGTTTCAACATCACATCCATCTCACCGACTTGTTTCCACATTACACGTGCTTTATATTTAAGAGTGATGCTGTTGGGATTCTCTTTATTTCATAAAACGGGAGGGCTATCATTTTAGTTTTAAGTCTTTTGTGAGACTTGCTGTCTACACATATCACACCCTATCTCGGTGAACATTGAACTTACAATCATCTAGACCTAATTAAATTTATTGCAGTACAGTTGTACGAAAGCCAATCGTATTCACTACACACTAACAATGAATTATTTAGAAATAATCAACGTATCACAATTTGATAATTTACGACTCCCTGAAAGACGAATGCCACATGTATAGTCCACCTAGGTAATAAGCCTACACTCACAAATACCATGCCACACAAATTGAAATAACTTACGTGAATTCCAAAACTAGGTCACTCAAATTAATAACAGTACAACTAATTTTTTGCTCTAATCGCGTCACACGTCTATCACTTTAGGCAATTTATTTTACGTTAGCAACATAAAGTATGTAAAACTGGTTACAGACGAAAACCACTCTGTGTTCCAATTGTATTACAATACAAAAATGCTACTCTCCATAAATATAGTACTATCATTCACGAACAATCTCATTCAATAAAAATTTGAGGTTACGAAAATAATAACCAAAACGTTACTTTTAGCGCGAGAAATGTTCACTGCTACATGAAAGCAATATCTGCATGTAAACACGCGGTGTGCAGACAGTTTTTGTCGTCAATGTGGCAGTGAGAAAGATGTTACAAAATTTCTGATTGGCTTGTGAAAGCTGGATAGGGGAGGCAGTTGCGCCGAGCCTGAATAGGCTCCGCCCCTTGCGTCTTGCGTTTTCGAGTATATTTAATTCCAAATACGACTCGAGGTGCAGGTGCAGAGCAGATTTCCTTGCGTTGCGCTGCGTCGGTGCAAAACGCAAGTGGTGATATTTAATCGCCCCCCTGTACAGGAAGTAGGCATATAGGAATTTTAAATACTTAATTACCACTTAACTTAAAACACCAGCATTTCCACACAACACTTTCCTTTACAACCAATAAACGTATGGGGGAAAATCTACTAAATAAACGAATTAGATATCAAACGAAAACATTTAATAATTATATCAAAACGAAATTACAATGAAATAGGAACTTTGGTTTCAACATGTAAGTTACATTAAAAAGAATTATAAAATATTTAACAATTTGACAGAATAGCAACCTTTATCTTGAATTATTTTAAAAATCAATGTCAACTCTAAACCCGAAGATACAATTTAAACAAATTAAAACAATTTTTCGTACTAGGGAACAGACGAAAGGTCTGTGGACTGGTTCGCAGCCTTGGTGTTCCCGACTTAAGGCTTCTATTTAAACATGACTTATTCTACGGTTTACATTTACTAAACTGGATTTTCTTACAACTATTGAGTTTAACTAGATGTCCGGGTGGGGCAAGATCCCCACCCAGCAGTGACTTACTGACTTTAGTTTCCTCGGTCAAGTCGACTCGCTGGAAAGGTCTCACTCAGGCCAAGATCAAGACTACAATGACAGCGCACCTAGGCGACCGACGCCCTACCCCAGCAATGCCCCTCCTACGACGCAGCCCGACCAGTCAGCGAAAACCCGCCTATAATTGTTGCACCACCGGAGTGTTTACCCCAGTAACGCCCCAATTTCGCAACAAGATTTAAGCCAAGCGCTTCCAAAACTGTAAACTATCATGACAACGACACCGGGTCTGCAGCCCTGGTCGCATGTCACAACAATTGGTCAGCAGTGGCCCGCTTCTGACGAAACTGTATTGCAACAGACGACCCATGCTTCTTGGTTCATTTAATTTAAACAAAGTTCTGCGTAACTCGCCTACGAAAATTAAACTCAAAAATTTAGCTCCGAGACAATATACCTTGGCATGGTGTTGATGGCAGTTCCTGTGTCTAGTTTGAAGTTGACTTTCTTGTTTTTTACCCTCACTACCTGTCGCCATTCTTTAGTCCTGCTTGTTCCTATAAGAACTACTTCTTTAACACCTCCAGGTCCTTGGTTTACTGTGATTCCATACATGAATGCAGTATCGTCTCTGTCCTCAGTGGAACTTTCACTTTAAGTTGTACCAATCACATGCATGTATTTTTGGTTGCAACACACAACAGCAAAGTGATTATATTTCAGACACTTCGAGCACTTTCTTTCGTAGGCTGGACATTGCCGAGGAGGATGTTTTCTTCCACAGTTACGACAGTTTGATGCACTGCTGAGAAATTTTTCCCGTTCATGACTTACTTTATTTTCTTGTTCCTGTTGTGTTGCTTTCGAAGCCCACTTGAAGCCACATTTACCTCGCCGCAGTATATCTATGGGTTTTGTTGCTTCATCTGCTGTACGTGTTTGTTCCTTTGTCTTACCTTGTTGCATTTGTGTTGCTTGTTGCCAGCTTCTTTCTGCTGCCTGGCAGTGTAGTATTACTTGCGGTAGTGTGGAGTCTTCTAATCTTAGTGGACTCTCCCTTAGCGTTGTGCTGCAAATTCCTACAATGATTCGATCCCGAATTAATGAATCTTCTAAGTTGCTGAATTCTCAGGTCTTGGCTAATTTTTTTAGGTCCATGATGAAGTGATCAATTGGCTCTCCTTCAGCTTGATGACGTTGATAAAAGATGTACTGTTCATAGGCTTCATTTTTCTTCGGAGTATGTGTTCTTCAAATGCTTGCAATACCTTGTCATATTTCTTCTTATCCTCACTGGTGAGGTTAAATGTATTAAATAGGTCAATACCTTCTTGACCTATGATATTTAGAAGAATAGCTATTTTTACGTTATCTGGCTTGGAGTCATTTCCACTGGCGATCATGTATATCTCAAAATTCTGTTTGAATGATTGCCAGTGTGCCACCACATTTCCAGTTAGAATTAGTGGTGCGGGCAAATTGACAATACTTGCAATTTTTAGGTTATGTGCGGCATTTTTGTTTTAATAGTCTCAACAAAGTCTGCATTTATATCATTCTTAGCTAATTCTCGTCACTTTCACGTATTTTCACGGTTTCGTTTATTTACCTGTCACGTTAATGGCGGCTTTGTTCATGCTGGGACCGCCCGATTTCGTGATCACCAACATTTTCCTGCCTGTCGTAATTTCAGTTTTCACAAATTTCCTGGTGACTGCACCATGTTTTAGTGGTCTCGCTGTGTTGTTCTTATATTTAATTAATACATCGTTAGTGTGTACAACATTTACTATAACTTAGTCAGAGTAGCTCAACTTGCCAATACACCATTCAAGATACAAAACTAACTATTGCCAACCTTGGCTGAGTACACTACAACAAGCATATAGTAGTACCCGTTCTGTTCTGCTCTAAACCTTTTCACTATTATTCCCTATTCTCTTACTCTACCTTAGGTAATAGGCAGTCTAACGTACCCTAACCTCCCTCTCAGTTTACCACTCTGTACATCCTGACCAGCTTTACCACTCCTCTCCTTTCCTTCAATGAGTTCCACTCCAGTTCCTTCAACATCACTGATGGCCAAATGTTTCCTTCATCCTCACCAGCCTGCCCTTGTTTTCTCCATTTATCCTTCACCCACCCTGCTACAATTGCTGTACCTGGGGTCTATTCACTAACTTTCTGTAGTTTAGGTCAGTAGCCTTCCGAGACCTAAACATTTTGACCTGACATTTTGGGAATCACAATATTCTATCAAAAATTCCAGTACGGTTTAGGAAAAGCACTTCAACAAATGATGAAATTTCCAAACTGGTTTTTACCATTTTTAATGCATTAGATAAAAGGTTGCCAACTATTGGAATTTTCTGTGACCTTATGAAAGCATTTGATTGTGTAAACCATAACTTGCTCACAGACAAATTAAAATTCTATGGAGTCCCTGGTATAACTAAGAAGCTACTGATCTCATACCTTTCAGGGAGACAGCAACAAGTACATGTCAAAGATAAAACCACTTCTTTTTACTCAAAACCTGGTAAAATAAAATATTGTGTACCACAAGTCTCAATCTTAGGCCCATTACTATTCCTGGCATACATGAATCGCCTTTCATGTTCCTTAAACCCCAGAACTACAACCATTGTTTTTACTGATGACACCAGCATCATAGTGTCTGGAGAGTCAATAATAGACGATCTCAGAATAGTAGCAAACACTACTTTTACAAATTTGGAGTCGTGGTTCTCTGCAAACAAATTAAAACTTAATCTTGGAAAAACACATATAATACATCTTTTAACTAAGAAGGGCAAACAACAGACTGACATTAATATTGTCAGAAATGCAGAAAAAATTAATGAATCAACTGTAACTAAATTTTTAGGCCTACAAATTGATACTTCACTAAACGGGAAATCTCATTCTTAATATATTTCACCAAAACTCAGTTCTGCACGCTTCGCTTTACACAATATTGTTGATGTCTTAAACAAAGACACAGTAAAAACGGTTTATTATGCATACTTTCATTCTATTATGACATATGGCATAATTTTCTGGGGGAACTCCACAGACAGTAAAAAAGCATTTCATATGCAAAAAAAGGTATCAGAATCAAGAACGGTAAAAAACAGACAGATTCTTGTAGACCTCTTTTCGAGGCGTCCAAAATCTTACCATTTGCATGTGTATATATGTATTCAATACTCTCGTTCATGTCCAAAAACAATAATAATTTCCAGAAAAATGAACTATTCCACAAGCACAACACGAAAATAAAAAAGAACATTCACATGCCTTCTCTAAATCTAAAAATTGTACAAAAAGGGCCTTCCTACTCCAGTAGCGTCCGTTCTATTAAACTTCCCAAAAACCTTTCAGAAATATTCTCCTCAAATCCAAAACTCTTTACAAAACAGCTAAATGATTTTTTTGAAGAACAAGCTTTCTACTCCATGGAAGAATATTTGAATCATAAACATTAGAAAGACTGTATGTTGTCACACACTGCACAAATCTCTTCTTTTTTTCCTTCTGCTTCTCTTTCCTGTATTCTGTTTCAGATTTCCAAAAACAAAGAATTTATAGAGTTGGTGTACAGAAGGAACTCACGAAGATTCAACATGAATTCACATACCATATGAGATAGCAGTGTCTGTATAAACATGTGTAATTGTTGTAAATGTATAAGTTTTCTATTTATTATTTAATCTTCATGACTTGTCCAATATCTTTGTACAATTGTGTATTGAAAAGATCTTACAGATGCAATAAAACAAACCGTTAACAACACCATCGTATATTTGGTATTCATTACGCACTGTTGTTAACAGATTCTGTTGACTTCGAAGCTAAGGTCAGATGACTTGGCAATACAGCGATTCAGCCTTTAGACTATCAATTTTTTGCACATTTTATCAAGGTCTATAAAGGAGAGGTCGTCTCAAAACGGCAAAAACGTGTTCGGGTCGTTCGGGTATCTTCGGAAAATGCTGTAGCCTTGAGACCGTGAATTGTAAACAACTGTATCAAAAGTATTGGTTTCGCACGTAGCTGTGTTGAAACTTTTTATTTTATCCGAAGTAAATTGCTTTGAACAGTTTGTAGGTAATGTTTATGTGTGTTTACAGAAGATTGAAGTAAATTCGGATATTCCACACATTCAGTATTACAACTTACAAGAGAATGAAAATATGGTACATAGTTGGCAGGACAAAAGTATCAACGTGCTGGTTCCTTTGTTGCAGAGAACGACTACGAAACGACCTCATAAATGTACTGTCAAGAATACAAACGAAAAAGGTAGCTTCATTTTGTTGTACGATGTAAACGTATCTAATTAACGGTCCAAACCAGCTTATGAGAGTGAAGTAGTCGTCTTGTAGGTATAGAACGACTTTGCTTTGGTTCTGCTAGATGTCATCAGTACACATTAAATTTTAATTTCGATTTTATAAATATGCAGTGATGGGTTTTGTTTATACTGTAACATTTATAACAGTCACATGTGTTACTTAAATGGCATGGGATAGGAAGTGAGTTGTAAGGTTGTATATGGATGATTGTGTGTATTCGGAGATAGATCAGGGAATCAGTTTGCATGCAGACATTGACTGAGTAATGCACAGAAAATAATAAAATTAGGCATAATGTCAAGATGACAAAGGCGGTGAGATTCACTAGAGGATAAAGAGCAGGCTCGTGTACAAATGGAGTGAGTATGAGGTAGGTATGGGAGGTGACAGTACAAGCCCATATGAAAAAAGTGTATCTGGGCCAGATCTGGCATCAGGGATAGGCAAATGTGTACTAATTCATATCTGGTACAGATCAGTCTCAGATCTGGCCAAATTCAGATATAAGGTTTTTCCATAAGGGAGTACGTAAGAATAGTGTTACAGGAAGACCGAGGGTGGAAAGTACAGGTATAAGAATGGTTTCTAAAGGAAGAAGGGCCCTGGGAATGCTAGGAAGTGTCCTGAATAGAATCAGTGGTGGGCTAAAGATGAAAGCATACATCTCAATGGTGCGTCCAGTGCTGGACTACATAATTGCGGAGCGGTATCCTTACAAGGAAGGATAGGTACAGGAGCTGGACAGGGTTCAGTGGAGAGTGGCTAGGGTAGGTGGATAAGGCAAGGATGAGAATATGAGGGTGAGGGAAACTACAGGCTATCAGTGATGATGAAAGAAATGGTTTGGAAAGAGTGGAGGGAGAGGCTTGTTATGTTGTTCAAGGTGGTGATGAGAGAGGGTGGACCGGGGAGTTAGGTCCCCAGTTATTCAGGAGTGACTACAGAGGGAGAAGATCTGGAGAGCTTGGAGGACGACAGAGAGGGATAGGCAGTCAATGGTGAGGTAGGTGAGGGAGTGGAACATGCCGAGAGAGAAACTGGTGTGGGTTAAGAGAGTTAGGTTGTTCAGGAGGGTCTGGAGAGAGAGTTAATGAGAGATGTAGACTTGCCAGGCGACAGTCTATCTGCAAGAATGAAATTATTGTTGTTATTATTATTATTATTATTATTATTATTGTATTCAGAACAGAACTTGGAATTTACAATTGCATGATGGAAATTTGTTTTGTAGCAGTGCGTAGTTTGGCAAATTTTATTGACCTTTAGCCCATTTACTTAATTTGGCAGTTCCATTGCATCCAGTAATGGTTACAGGAGTTTAGTGGTACTGGAGCTGCGAATTTTACTACTGTAAATTTAGTCCTAATTGTGGACTGTATAATCAACATGTCATGTGATTGTGTAAATGTTGATCTCTGAAACTTTAAGTGTAACCTTATCTGATTACAAACAGAATATTTTTTACACACATAAGTTCAATAAATCCAAACACAGGTTAGGGCATTGTCATTCTAGAATACATGCGCTGTCATACATTATTTACCAAACCTGAATGATAATTATTGCCTATTATTCAGTGGGCTTATAAGATTATTACCTACTTTATTTAGATATAATTGCTCATTTCCCCCTTCCCTTCAATGAATGGCCTTTATAGTTGCTTGTCTGGTAACTCGTAGTAGTAAATGTGTAGGCAGTTTGTTTTTAGCTTCTAGTAATAATAGCCTAATGAAAGTAATTCACTTGCAGTTGAGCATCCACTGGATGGCAAGCTGTAACTGCTTCCTCAAACACTTACCAAACCCCTTCTAAACATTTCAACGTTCTTTGCCTTCACCAACTCTTCCAGCCAGAAGTAAATTTTACCCATTTACCAAACTCCTAAGCACGGACTGTCGCCACTGTTCTGTTCCTTCTTCTTCCATAGGCTACTCTGCCATAGTAGGTGGCCTAACTTACCTTGCACCTCATCCTCCCATCCATTCACCATCTTGTACATCCTGGCCGGCCTTCCCACTCTTCTCCTTTCCTTCAGTGAGTTTCACTCCGGTTCCTTACCACGTTGTCTTATGCTGTAGTTTATCCTGCCTACTATTTAACTGTAAAGGCAGTAATAGAGAATACACATTAAATCTCACTAAGTAAATTCATTACTATAGAAATTGAAAAATAATATTAGGTACAGTACTGTACTTTCAAATATTAAGGCAGATTCCCAACCACTCTTAACTTAATTCTGAGTGTGTGTGATGTTCACATATTTGTATTCGTGACGTATATTCTAGGGATGTGCACAAAAGATGTTTTTGCTATAGAAACATTTTGGCACTAAATAATGAATGGCACATTAATAATAGCTCGTATCGAAACCAATAGTGCAATTTATTACAAAACTAGAAGAGATTTAATAAACACAATCAGAATTGAATTGAGTATTGGGTTCTTATAACCAATTAAAACTGGATTCACAGCTTAACACAAAATATGTTGCAGAAGTTGTTCAATGTACTTACACACGCTACATTACATGGGGATGTAAATACCTGAACGCACAGTCAGTGTTTTTACTCTTAAGAGGAGTCTTCGCCTGTGTCTAATTTCCACCTTTGACACATGTGAACAGCATAGCGATAAGGTCCAGTGTCCAATGCTTGACGAGAAGGACGTAGCCTCTATTTGCAGCATGCCAAATTGGCATGCAAGGTTTTTGTTGTAGTCTTTCCTACAGGACTTTAAGCGGTGACCACAACGATTTATTTTTTAATAGTGTGAAGTAAAAACCTACGCATGCCACTTGCTGTGCACTTCACGAATTCAGATAATATTTTCGGAGTTACAGCAGTCTAAATTATCTGTTTTTTTTTTTTTTTTTCATTTTGAGAGGCCCAAAAATAATGTTTCAAACAAGTGTACAGTACTAAATATTTGAAAACATAGAAGAATGGTTTCTGTGTGTGTTCTTTCTGTAGTTGAACATAATATGAATAAGTTCAATAGCTTTGCATAAAAAAGAATATGCTTGACATGCTGCGACGCCATCTACGTGCCAGTCAAGGACTCCTCTTAATGCGGTCTACCGCTGTTGTCGTCACCATTTTTTAATTTTTTATTTGTACCAGATATTTTTTTCTTCTTTTAGACACAAAATGTGACCAAATTTATCTCTTATGAAACTTTTTTATCTCATAGTTATCGCATAATGACTTGTTAAAGTCATATTTTGCATGTTTCTGTTTTAAAGACTACACTTAACCAACTGATATACCAAACTAAAAAAAAAAATCACAGTGGATACAAACATTGCAGGCTACAATGTTATGCTCATAAAAATAAATATTAAAAATTATTGAGTTTTTAAAATTTTTATTTTCAGTTTCAGCATTTTTTTTAAAATACAAATAATTTTTATTCTTTAGTTTTATGAGCTTCACGGTGTAGCCTGCAATGTCTTTATCCACTTTGATTTTTTTTGAGTTTGGTATAGCAGTTGGTTTTAGTGTAGTCGCTAAAACGGTAACATGCAAAATATGACTTTAACAAGCCATTACGCGAAAACTATGAGAGATAAAGAAATTTCATAAGAGCCAAATTTCGTTACATTTTGTGTCTAAAATAAGAAAAAAATATATTTTATAAATAAAAAATAAAAAATGGCGATGAAAAATGTGGTAGCCGCGCCCTTAAGTTTCGTACAAAGACTTACTTGGTGTTTGTGGATCTGCCTTTAAATGTTTTATAGTCTCTCTCGTGTAACTTTTCCATATTTTGACATTTCTGTTCTGAGAAGTTTGCCTGGCAGTTCCATCGTTTGGAGCTTTAAACCTACCTGACTACCTGGAAAAGCCATGTCTCTGCAAGCCTCTTTACAGACACACATCTCTGAAGTGAACTGTCAAAATACGGAAAATGTTATATGAGACTGATTAAAAATTTGTAGGCATAAGTTACACAACTTATTTTTGTTTTCCTGTGATTTATTATTTTGAGTATTGTTACAGGTACTTAAGAAAAATGCAATTTCCTCACTACATAACACAGTAAATCCAACATGGTATTTATTGATTGAATCTAACATTCTGCCTCCACACAGAACCTGGATCAGTACTGGCAACAGAAGACGTGGTGTTACGTTACACAAGTGGGGAATGCAACATGAGCCTTCCAGACCACGCATCACATCACTTACAAGAGTGCCTACATAGACAATTCTTCAGTATAATGTAATTACACAAGATGCAATCCAAGTGCTGAATCAACTTGATTCAGGAGGCCGATTAAATATCACCACTTGCGTTTTGCACCGACGCAGCGCAACGCAAGGAAATCTGCTCTGCACCTGCACCTCGGGTCGTAGTTGGAATTAAATATACTCGAATACGCAATACGCAAGGGGCGGAGCCTATTTTGGCTCGGCGCAACTGCCACCCCTCTCCAACTTACACAAGCCAATCATAAAATTTGTAACATCATTCTCACTGCCACATAAACGGCAAAAGCTGTCTGCACACTCGCGTGCTTACATGCAGATATAGCTTCCATGTAGCAGTGAACATTTCTCGCGCTAAAAGTAATGTTTCGGTTAAATTTTTCGTAACCTAAAATTTTGTAGCTTTCTCGTGATTAAACAAGGATGTAAGAAGTATAGGTTCATATCAAATTATGAAGGAAAATTGTTACAAAGTTTTCATTACAAGTGTATATGTCGTAGTTGTGTTTTGAAGTGTGTGAAAGTAAATTTCCATAATGTCGTGGTTCTTTTAGTGTAGTGGATGCGTG
>PNEQ01000352.1:8207-40091 GCA_003012365.1 Medauroidea extradentata
TCATCGCTCATGGCCGACCTGCAAAATTACATTTACCCTTCTTATTATTAAGTACCATTACACTATGTTTATCATCTACATCAGTCTCATTCTCCGTCTCTGAATTGTTGTTGTTATTATTTAAATTTAAGTTAACCACGCTAGTCACATGCTGGTTTGTTTACTAAACATCACGCTCCCCCCCTTCCCTATCTCATGACACGTGTTCGTGGTTCAGGCTTTGGTCTCGGGCTTAAGGAGGTACGACGTCAATTAAATTACCTCTACGAAAATTGTAGGGTGCACATCTTACATGAGCGAGTATGGCGCACTGCAGCAGCCGGGATGAGAAACTTGACAAAAAAATGTGTATCATGGCATAAGCTCGCCTAACTTGAATATGCATACACAAAATTGGCTAATGCCTTTACGTAGACACATGTATTTGTTGAGAGAAATGACAAATGGCAGGCAACATAAGTAACCTATTCAAGGACATATGCTGCTCAGTCTGCTGTTATGTTCTTCGACTGAAACTAAAATTAGCACAGCCTCTAATGCACACTTTGGCCTGAAAATGAAGATTGCGAAATTTGTACCAAACAGACAAGACAAGCAAGAAAGTTGCATTGTCCTCTAGTTCTGAGCTGTGCTGAAGTTTCAAGTCTAGCTCATTGTTACAGAACAGACAAACAGACAAGAAAGCAAGTTAATAAAAACCTGTTAAAATGATTCTTTACAAAGAATGAAGGAAATGTCATGCAACCAATGGTGGTATTACAGGAGATGTTGAAATTGGACTCAATTCACTTCTTCACTCATGTGTACCCTTCTGATCACGTTCCGAAAGAGTGATGCATGCAAGATGTTTTCCGCAGTACGCTGCAGTTCAACCAAAGTGTGTAAATGAGTTTTGTAATCCTGGACTTCATATGCCCCTATAAGAACAGGCCAGGTGGAGTGAGATTGGGAGAGTCACAGCGGCTTGATGATAATGCACCCTGGTAGCACAGATTTCAGATACACCATGCTCACACGAGTAGTATGGATGGTAATACTGTCCTGTTGAAACCATGTATTTTCCTTTTCCTCGTCAGTCAAGTATGTCGCAGAAGTACCTGACCAGCTTAAGATAATTTTACTGTTGATCATTTTGTTAAAGAAGAAATTAAATATTTTCTTTTGGGACATTTGCACAACACATACCAATATTTTGGGCATGAAGGAGAGACTCGTGCTGTCAATGTGGATTGTCATTATACCAGTAACGCAAATGTAATGTGTTAACATACCCATCCAGCTCCTCCCCATCAGCTATGACATTGTCCACAAACCACCGACAGTAAGTTACACATTTGAATAAATCATCTGCCACTAAATCCTGCTTAATTCTATATTTGTATGGAGACATGTGTAATGATTTCCTGACAGTGGTATGTGCTGTACGGTACACGCCACTATGACTGAAAAACTTGTGCTAGGACTTCTGCGGACTTGAGGCCATAACAGCCCTAATGTCTGTAGATTAGTCTTCTGTCAAAACTGTTGGTTGATTACTTCGGAGAGTGTTAGCCATACTTACAGTTATCTTGAATTTATAATATAAACATTTAACGTTTGATTTCTTTGAACCTGCCTTCTCAGTATGTGCGTCTGCACAACATATCACAGTAGTTTCGTAACTCAAACTCTTCAAGTCATGATCTAGAATAAAAATTTGTTCCTCCAGAGTGTCTACCATGCCACTGTGGAACTTTAAGCTGGTCCGTGCTGTGACGTCGTGCTCCTCTGGCGTTGCTTAACCTCAGAACTGGAGCTGGACAGCGACACTTCCAGCCACGCCCTCGTGAGCTGGGTAAATTCGATGATGAACTACCTGCACTTTTACTGAATGGTAAAGTTATTTGCCACGACTAGCTCCGCCGGTAATTTTACAGAATCAGCTTTAAGTTATCCTTGAAATAAAAGAGTTGTAGTTAGTTTCAGTTTTTATTCCGTTTTTCACCATCGTATAACAAAAGAAAAAACATTCCTCCAGTTGTAAGTGTATCGTCGGGGAAACGGGCCGCAGCCTGCTCGTGCGAGCATCCCCGTCCACGACGGATGATTTCTCTCTCTCTGCGATGGTCTTTTCGCCTGACCCTGGGACCACTACTGTGCATTTCTCAGCTAGCCAATCACAGGCTTAGCCCTCGCTTGTTGCCTAATAAAATGTACAAGTCTGTCTTACAGGTCCCCCCCCCTCCCACCATTCACCAACACTACCACACAACTATAGTGTCAGCCAATGGTTTACCAGGCTCCAAAACGCTTCCTAATACGGCAGAGGTCAAATAATAAATAAACATGAGAAAGAATTTGACGCCTCTATCCCGACCAAATATGGTATAGATTGGGTACCCTTGTTCAAACAAAGCTATGCTGCCATCGCCCTTCAGCCATGTGGCTATAGTGAAATTCATAATTGCCTAACTGTATTTTAAATTTCTTATATCAAAAAATTATATGTGATTTCTTCCCCCAATACACTGTCACATTTGGAGTTTAAAATAATATTTAAAGATTACACAAAAATGTCCTTTATATAGACCGATAACCCTTAGGCCTGCAATGTTACAGTACCTCAACGTAATGTACACCAGTCACATTGTGTGTGCTGTGGGTTGTGTGACATTGCAACATCAGGTGCTCAGCGTGACGTCGGTGGCACACAGTGGTCTATGTTAAAACTATCATCGACTCTACAGTTTTTTTTTTTTGGGCTTGGTTCGCGATCTCTTTGCTTTCGTTAACCGACTTCTGTTGTCTTGTTTTCCCCCTCTCTTCCTCCGGCCTGCGCATCTGTTAAGCTCTGGCCAGGTTTAGATCGTGTGCTTGTGTCGGGTCACTTACCGTTTGATGTTGTTTGGTAATAGTGTTTCTTGTTGCGGGCCGCAGTGACCCCGTGGTAAAATAGCTTTATATGGCACTGTGTCTCTTTTCGCTAATGTTAACATGTTCTAGACTTGCCTGATTAGAGATTTGAGGCAACCAGATTGGATCTTGTGGACACAATAATGATTAGTCAGTATTTTGGAAGTTACTTTTTAGATTTAGATTTGTGCAGTTTGATTTTTGTTGAAGATTTTGTCAATTTTATGATAAACACATTATTTTGATGTTCACATACAATGCACTTGTCTTGACAGAGACTATTCATTTTAGTAAAATTTAAGTGAGCTCACTATGTATTCAATTGGTACATACAAAAGACAGAAGCGCAAATACTTATGTGTTGGTACTTAACAGATACACACAAAAATATAGAGGACGACACATAATCGCGGAAGCACGTATTGCGACGTTTCGCTGCTTAGAGCAACTTCCTCGGGCGAAGAGACATGGCTGACTGCAGATGCACCGATGCTAATGCACCTAGCGGCCAATGGCTAAACTGATATGAGGCGGGAGATTCAAAAGCATCATGTAGAAGAGGATGTGTCTGGATTTATGAGGAGATGTGAGTGAAATGGTTCTGGGAGGTTGACTGCTTGGGGATGTTATCTTATATTGAGACCTGGTGGTTGCCTGGATTTGGTAATGTACTAATGAGCTAGTTCCCATCGTTTGAGTTCAGAGCTGTTGCTTGTAGGTGGTAGGGTCACTCTAGTGCTGTAGCACAAGTCAAAGGCCTTGTTATGGTGGGCTGCATGGGCAGCAACTGGTTTTTCTTTGGGTTGGTGTCTTAACTTGTTATGGTTTGCCTAGTGTCAGCTCTGTGGCCATCCATTCTCTGCCTGAGAGTGTTGGTGGTTAGGCCAACATATTCAGCGTCACAGTGTTAATACTGTAGCTGGTAGATCAAGTTCTTGGTAGTACAACACTGTAACTACCTTGGATGGGTTTAAGTGTGATTCTGCTGTGGAATGATGTAGAGGGCTGGTGAATAGCACAGGAGCCACAGCATGGGCTATTGCAGGGATGGGATCCTTTGAGATTAGTTGTAGTGTCAGTAGCTGTAGAAGGTGGGAGTTTGGGGCATACTAGTTTATTGCAGAGATTGGGTGGTCATCTGGAAACCAACGTAGGTGGTTTGGAAAGAAGGTTTTGGGTTTGTGATGAGGACAAGATTTTGCAGCCTGAATTAAGAATGGGTTGGAGTTTGGCTAGGCCTTCATGATATGGTACCACCAAGGGTATGTCAGTACTTTTGACTTTGGTAATGTTGCTGGGATTAGAGGTGGCTTGTTGGATTTGATTTTGGACCGGGGGTTCTGGGTAGTCTCTATCTGTGAAAGCTTTGGCTATCTGTTGACACTGTTTGTTAAGGTTACTTACTGCGAGTTTAACATATGCAATTTGTTCTGGTGGCAAGGCTGTAAGGTAATGACTTTTTGGCATGGTAGGGGTGATAACTGTTAAAATGTCGGTATTGAAGGTTGTTTGTTGGTTTTGTGTGTACTGAGGTGTTAATGATGACATAGTGCCAGCTCGACATCCAGGACAACCGCAAGTCTTTTGAGAATGACAAGGTGAAGTTAAGTTAACTATGGGTATTCAAGCTGTTTAAGAAGAGAATTAGCTGATCTGTTGAGGTCCATACCATGAAGATGTCATCGATGTATCTCATCCAGCAGTATGGTGGGCTGGGCTGGTGACTGACGAAGTTGTCCTCTAGTCTGCCCATGAACAGGTTGGCATAAGAGGGGGCAAATGCAGGTTCCCATGGCAGTGCCCTTAATCTGGAGGTAGTGTTTATCCTTGACGATGTAGGTTGTGCGAGGATTTGTAAATTGTCCACGTGCATAGAGGCACGTTTCCATAATGTTAACGTGGATAAAAACTTAATTTGATTCAGATATAATGATGATTTTTGTATGTTGGCATGTTTTCTCTAAACCTATGTAAACTTAACGTAATCCAGTTTGTTGACCTTGATATGAAATTCGCCGAGTGTATCTTTGAAACTAATGTTACTAGTTTTGCAATTATTGTGTGCATACCTCTATTCTTGGACAATTTAACGTCATCCGTTTTGAAAATATTCCACGTAGTAAATAAACTCTGCAAACCTTCATTATGTTCTTACTTTCATAGTAATCCTGAATTCATGTATGATTTTTTATTTTAAACTTATGATAAGCCTACCTTCTGCAACTGCAGAGGATGTTAAACCTTTTTATCACCCAGTAGAAATAACAAATTTTATGTTATAAAATTGAACATTTTACAAGGAAAATATTTGTAGTTCAACTAATAGTTTTGATGGTTCAGCTAATAGTTTTGATAGTTCAATGAATAGTTTTGATAACTGTGTTTTCAATGGTTATTTGTAAAATATATATATATATATATATATATATATATATATATATATATATATATATATATATATATATATATATATTAAACTGTAGTATTTATTGTTCGTACATGCTTTTCATTTTATGGAGAACTATTCTTCTACCATAGAACTTTCGATTTTTAGAAAAACACAGAGGGGAATGCCTGAGTGGCATTTAAACACACAACACTGGGTTATAATTTACATGTTCTTTTGCTGAACTACTTTTCATGTTACAAACGCACTGGTATAAATTTCAGACAATTAAAAAAAAAAGTTTCTGATTTCTTCAGTATAGCTAAAAACACCTATTACAACAGTAATATCTCACAATATAGTAGCCAAATTGATAATACATTACTACAGTGCCCACACCGAACTTATCTGCAGATTTTCCTCCATTTCGTAAATTGAAATGGTGGGATCACTGCCTAAATTCCCATACTTAAAACTGTACATTGAAAGCATGAAAGTTCCACAGTGGCATGGTACACACACTGGAGAAACAAATTTTTATTCTAGATCATTACTTGAAGAGTTTGAGTTACGAAACCACTGTGACATGTTGTGCAGATGCACATACTGGGAAGGCAGGTTCAAAAAAATCAACCGTTAAATGTCTATATTATAAATTCAAGACAACTGTAAGTATGGCTGACACTCTCTGAAGTAATCAACCAACTATTCTCACAGAAGACTAATCTACAGATATCAGGGCTGTTATGACTTCAAGTCCGCGGAAGTCCTTGTATGTGAGTGTCACCCTAATACTGGTAGCTCAGTAGCTCATTCACTTCTACAACACCTGCGAGAAAAACAGATTGTAGTATGCGACACTCTTAATAGTGCTTAGATGTGGACATAATTTCAAACATCACACAGTTCACTACTAGCACGTGAAAATAAGGTGACAACTAATGTTAATGTGTCCAGGAGATACACTAACAGCATTCTCCCATCAGTCTAGCGAGCAACAAGTAAAAATGGATCTGTAATGTTGGAATATTGTTTTTAAATCGTAACCTGTTTCAGGAAGTGTGAAATTGCATTCGTACTATCTGGGTACTCCCTTTGTTTAAAAGTGTACAAATACCACATGCAAAATGCAGCGCAAAGGCAATGTCTTCAGAATTCACTGGAATATGTTCCTTACCCTGTTACCCATAGTGTCACATTGAAAAATAGGGGTGTACATGGTTAATCTGTGTTCACAGTATGACTTAATGTATTAATATATTTTTGGAGATAAATAAATGTGAGTTGTCAGTAAGTCAATGTACCAAATCAAAACTAAAATTGTAAATAAGTTGTGATTTAATAAAATTGTGCATTCATAAATGTCTTTGATAATTAACGATGGGTATACAGTGTCACGACAGTCTGGCAACACGTCTCCGACACAGACAACCAATCAGAGGAAAGGTCATGGTACCCTGATTGGTTAGTGAGAAATTTTTGTTAGAAATGTAAACCCACCTCAATACAGCACATTTACCAGTCTGGTGCTGCCCGGAAGGGTTTGACAAAGTGTCTGCGTCAGAACTAAGCTGCTTTTCTTTTGATGTTAGATTTTTCGTCATTCTCACACCAAGAACACGTTCTCATTTGCCCCTAGTAATTAGTCGATGGTGGGCTATTAAATGTTTGGTCAAATGCTGACGGCCAGAGTGTTAACATCTGGTGGAATGCAGGTGGGGCGACTTTGTTATACAAGCACAATAAAATTACAGGCACAAAAACCACTGATGGTAACAATCAGCACCTAAATGTGTATTCGTTTAAACATCTAGTTAAAAAACAGTGAATACAGGCTGTATTACTTTATTCTGGTATTAGCGTCTGTATTGCCAAGATGTAGGTTGTGGCTGTATGATGAAGTTATAGGTTATGTGTACAACAATTGAACTTTAAGTTTATCTTTGTACTTACCATATTGTTTATATAGTGCAAAAAGGCTTTCCATTAAAATATATTTTATCACTTGAAACTGTGAATACAAAATTGTTTCTATTAATATTTATTTTAAATATGCACGTTGCCGGCCTGACACTTCAAATAACTGAACCGCATCAGTGTATCAATGGCTATATCGTTCATCTGAAACACAGGCAACAAATCAAACCATACGCACATTTTTAATGAAACGTGGTTGTTTTGACATGTCATTCTGATGGTGAAAATACGAACCATTCTCAGCCTGCCAGTGACAATGTTTTCCCTTACACAAATATTCCACACTCGTCTGAACTGTCTGCAATTTAACACTACCTACCTGAACCTGAGGCTTCTTGGTAAAACTAGCCAGGTTCACACCGACCAATAATAATTTTAGATTTTTAAGACCAACACTTCTTGGATATTAAGGGGATAACCATGGGCACCTGTATGCCCCCATCCTGTGCCAACCTATTTACGGACAAGCTAGAACAAAGCCACCAGCAAATACAAACCTGGGCCCAGTTCATGGTCAATACATTCATGGTCTGGAATTCCACAGAGGAATGTCTCTGATTTTCTTAACAACCTGAATTATCATAGTGCACTAAAAAATACCTGGAACTAATGAAACTCACAGACCTAGTTTTCAGGAAGTTACCAACCTCCTCTACTCCCCTCGCAAAATTGAATTAAATGTGCACATCAAACCTACCAACCATCTTCAATATCTCCTTTTCAACAGCTACCACCCTTTTTACTGCAAGAAATCCCTCTCATACAAGCAAAACCAAAGTCAAACACATGCTTCACCAAAAACTATCTGAACACACAGTGCAACTTAATATCAGAAGCATTTATTGACTGAGGATACCTAAAACCTCTTGTTGACTGACTGAGCGAGCAATCGCGTCTCGTACCAGACCCAAGACACCGACATCTTTCTGGTAGTCCTCGACAAACTCCAGACCATCCTCAACTGTGTCCACAAAATACTTGCTTCTTCATCCCTAACTCATGACCTGTTCTCTAAATCTCCCAAGACTGGCTTTTAGATTATCTCTGAACCTCCGAAACAAACTTTGTGAGTCCCAAACTACCACCCAGGCCTGTTGTCAGTACAATAAACACACCCAGGGGTTGCCATCCGAGCAACAGCATCAACCCTTCACATCATTCCATAGCAGGCTTACCTATTATACATACCCAATTCAAGGCAACTACAGCTGTGGGACAGAGAACTTACCTACCTACTGCAGTACAAACAGTGCGATGAACACATTGATATTAGATGTGCCGACGCCGCTCTGAACCGTATTTTTTTGCTCTTCTATTGAGAGGAAAATCTCAAGGTAAATTACCACACTAAAAAACTAGTTTTATTTTTAAAGCAAACACACTTAGGGATACACTAATCTGCGAATGATACGTTCATATATGGAGAAAGTACAAGCTTAACTATTAAGACTACTTTCTTCAATTTGGTGCAAATAAACAAAAAAATTTACATTGATCATGTAGGTATAAATATACAAAAATATATCTGTTTCTTCATGTGATGCTATCTTCTAACATAGTGAACCTACAACAATTGGAACTAATTAAACCAAAGTTTGAACTACATATAAAGATTTTAAAATAAATTTTCTTAGAGTAGTCCCAGTTGTTATGGAAAAAAATTAATTCATGACATGAAATCTTGGAAATTAGAAGACATTCATTATTATAAACATTGAATAGTCAAATAATATTAAATACACAATTCCCTTCTTAGCTATGTGGGACAAAGTGTATTAATTTAACGTGGCGATAGCTTATGAAAAAGGTCTAAAATATGTCCTCAAAATTTCTGTAAAGTGAACTATAGTGGAAGTAATATTAACCTGAAAATAACCACAAAATGTAATTTCTTAAAATGTAACACAAAATAACACACTGAAAAGTGTCAAAAAATTGAAGATCTAGTACAGTAGTTTATTTTATTAAAAGAAGAAAAATTTTAAAATAAAATTTAAACTGTAATTAAGTTCGTGGAAACAGTGAAATTACATTTTCAATTTATTTTATAAAAAATTTCTCCACATGGAACTAATAAAATCTATCCTGAATCATCCTGTGTTTAAAACTAAAAATGATATATAGGCCTACTAAAAATATATTAATATCAAACATATGTTATCAAGTTGAGTGATTTTCAGATGCGTGGTTAATGTAGATAACTTGTGTGATCAAGAAAACGTTAACATTTCCATAATTTTGATAGGTTAATATAAACGTATCTCTTCAAAAAATTAGTTTTACTAAATATCTCGTGCAAAAAAACAAAAACATTTTAAATGACTACCATTATGAAAATATGAACAAAGTATGTACTATATTTTTCCCAAGTTTAATTACATTCGCTTCGTAGGTTCGAATTTTTTTTTTATGTGGGGGAGAAAACGGACAACAGAAAGTAGGCTTAAATAAAAAGAAAAAAGTCTTTGTGGTCCTGCATATGTGTGCAAGTCATTATGGTGGCCGTTTGCCCAGGCTGCCAAGTGGTGTGCAGAGATTCGGCCATTACCACATTATTTGAAAATTACTTAACGCACATGAGTGATATCTGCTTAGGAATATTATTCAAAGAACGTTACACGTGCGTATAACAATTTCAGGTCCACCAGTAATCATTAAAGCATATTGTCAAGCGGCCAAAATGTCAAAATTGGGTGTTTTTGCAATGCTTTATAAGTACTGAAATTTTTGTTAATCTTTTATAGGGTACAGACATGAACAACTCGCCTTTTTCGTCAAAATTACATCTATGTCTCATAGAGGTGTGTTGTTGGTGAGAAGACAGAACGCCAGTTAGTTACTTGCACCAAGAGGCAAGGGTAATGCGTGATGTACGTGCTTTCTCGATGTTACAGCTTCCGCATTTCAAGGTCTCGGGCGCAACTTTGAACTTACTTTTTTTACTTTGCACAATATATATATTTTTTTTAATATTTAAATTTTGAAACTTATATTAGGTACGTTTTGAATCTACATTACTATATTTATGATTACTTCAAGTTTAATACAATTTAAAATGTAATACACTATGTTTTAAATACAAAAATAAAACTTATTTTTTTTTAATAGACTGCTGCTCATTCTATAAAAAAAACACTGTCCAGCGTCGCCTTCATTTGTTTATAACCGCACATGGGACTGAAAATAAAAATCAGTGATTTATCTTATACCATCTCGGGACGTTTAAGGCTGCCCCAGACGCTAGCATTAAAGATAGGGTGAAAGTGTTTTTGTAGCAAACACAACCTAAGTAAGATAGAAATGTGAAATAAACGGCAAATTCAAGATATTTACAACATTATTCCGGCTACACAGATAAAATTTTGTTTTTTGAAGGCGAACTATTTTTTCCGTATTTTTTTAAGTTATAAGAACCTCATAACTAACAGGCTATTAAATGTACGTAATATTCGTTTCAATTGCTCATTTTATCGAGAAAAATGCATCAGAAAAGTCCGCGAGGGTACATATGTAGCTTTAACGCTGTGTAAACTATAAGAAAAAGAAAATATTGTCGAGGTCATTGCGGCCGGCGTGGTTGGGAAGCCGTGTGGCAGATGCTCATGTGGAGTTGGACGGAGACGAGTCAGCCCGCACAGGGTTGCCATATATACTGCAGTCACTCAACACGCGTGCCTTGCGCCCGCTCGGTCTGTTCTACGTTTCTCTGCAGAAAATACATTCTGGCAAACAACAAGTCTGTGAGGAAGAAGATAGGTTGAGTTCGTGCTGCAAAAAGGTGGAAATATGACAGTTTATTGAAATGATGTGTGCTAAGAAATTATTGGTCTACTTATTGAACAAAAAAAGGTCACTAATTGTGTCAGACACTGTGAAACGTTCTTAATTTGCGTCAAATGCTGTAAAACAATGGTCTGCTTATAACAGATTAGTTTTATCATAGCTAAACTTCTAAATTTTGTATTTTTACAAAATATCGGAAATTATAACGTTAAATAACAAAACTCTGAACATTTCTTTATCCTATTGACAATCCAGTACCGGCCTTTCACGTTCAGAACACACATGAAGTTACTACAACAGCGATAGTATTGCCAGCTCATTAACATATCGGTTACGGTACATGTTTACATTGAAAGTCCATCATCTAATATCTGCCAAGAGCTCACAAGTACGCAGTCTAGGCTCCGTACTACTAGACCGAATTTCCAATTGTGATTTGAATGAAAACAATAGGTCCTAGACAGTTGCAACAACAGGACCATTTTTGTTACATATGCCATATTACTCAATAAACTTTTTTTTTTGTAGAGTGCATTGTAAAATATAATTTTTGGAATGGAAAGATGTTGCCGCTGCTCGTCGGTTTTATCTAGAATGTATGTTCCAGAAATAGTCGATGGAAGGATTCCTAGAAAATTTTTTGCCAGGGAGCCTACTTACATACTGCAAGCGAGAGAAAAAATGAATTGCAATAAAATAAAAAGGGGAAGCTGTTAGCTTAAAATGTATTTACCTTGTTTTTTTAAACATGAAGTGTAAATGAAAACCTGTTATATGTTTATTAAATAAGAACATTTTGTCTGATTACTGTTCACTAAGATTACTAACATGTTAAACGAAATTGCAATCAGCAGCTGACATGTTTTGCAAATCAATTTCTGGTGGGCAAGAGATTGTGTGTTCCTATTTACTTCAGATACATGATTTTTAAAAACTCACATTGATTACTTCAGAATTAGCTCAGGATGCGTTTAAAGTATAACATAAAGTAAATTAATTTGCAAATCATTCGGCTGTAAATTATTGCGTTTGTGTAGTAGAAAACAATTTTTTTTTTCAGGAAATGTGTATAGAAGTACGCTAAGAAAAGCCAGCAATTAAAAATTACGTCATTGAACATTGTATTTAATTCCACTTTGTTTGTTAGGTGTGTGGTATTTGATAGTTAAGTTTTGCTATGTAGAAAAGACCTTTTCTGGAAGGTGCATGCTGTGAGCATAAATATCAGTCCTGTCTCCTAAGTGTAATAAAAGAAACATTCAAAACCTACAGTATATACATATAGTGTTCATAACGAGTAAATTTTTATTCCGCTAATTAATTTTTTATTTTATTTTTACATAGTGCACATATTGAATTCGCCTCTCCAATTAGTGAAATCATATTTTCACAAAAGTAATTTTCATTTTAATGTCATATTTGTCACATATTTATTTCCAGATTTCTTGTATGGCTAATTTGTTTCGTAAACAAGTTTCGAGCTGTTATCTGATATTGCCTCTATTGTTTATAGTTTGTTTATAGTGTGTGTGTTTCTTCCTGTTTCATTTCCACAAGTGTAACTACTATTGAATGGTGACCAACCATGCACTGAAAAATTTAAAATGCTGTAAATACTGTAAACATATTTAAAAATTGAAGTCTTTTATTATAGTGATATGTAATGTCTTCACTGACATTGTTTAAGGTGCCGGAGATTATATAGAACATTTTATAATTATGCCAAATCTGAATAAAACATTTAAAACTAACAAAATACATTTCCCCCTAGATCTTGTGCCAGTAATATTGTGACTTAATGGTAACAGTACAGTAGCATTGATAATGAAATCGTAACAGTCATTCATTATTAGACATAGAATATAATAAATGTATTGATGTGGTAACACTGGAATAAAATTACTTTTTTTCTAAACAAAAGACTGGGCAACGTTGAATTCGGGAGGACCCAGGTTCGATCCCTGACTCCAGTCATCCTAATTTCAGTTTTCTATGGTTTCCCGAAGTCGCTGCCGGCTATCGTTCTGGGATGATTTCATTACAGAAGACATTGCCAATTCATCTCCCAGCTCCTGCATTGTACAAAGGAACAAAGTTGTCTCGTCGTCTCTAACGACCTCGCTGTCGACAAGACGTAAAGCCCATTTACTTTACCTTCTAAATGAATGAAATAAACATTGCAGAAGTTAACATTTCGAAACTAAACTTACGACTTGCCTGATGGCAGTCGGACGTACGGAATTAATGTTTCTTGTGAAAATACACAGAAATCATAACTACAAGTAAGTATAAGTGATTTGAGAATATAGGACAGCACTTCTAAGGTACTAAGAGCCAATGATGGTAATATCGCTGACTATGGAGTAGAAGCAAAACTGCAGACACGTAGCCTGAAAATAAGGGGGATTATCTGGATAAATTACCTTTCTCTATTTAAATAAAAATATTAGTGATGGGACGATTCGATTATCGATTATTCGATTCTAGCGATTATAGATCGCATCGAGGAATCAAACTTTTTAGGTTGTTGGTCATTTCAAGGTCAATTCGATTCACATTCGCCGAGACACAACAGAACAAAGGCGTTAACTGTAATAGCGATCAAATATACGTAGATAACGAGTTTAATCCTTATTTTAGCGCAGAAATGATTTGCATTTGATTTTGTTGGAGTTTATATGACTCACGAGTCACGAATCGTAAGCATTTATTCAAAGTGGCACTCGTGTAAGTAGCAGCAGATATTTTACATGACGATGTTGGCTAACCTGACTAGAATTTTGTCGAAGTGACGTCAGGCGTAAACTAGGTTAAAACACAAATGCGATGTTTGAAAGTTAATATATTCTGTGCGTGTGTGTAACAACGGCTACAAAACGCAAGTGCAGTAGCGTGTGGGACTATTTTACAATTGCGGAGAATGATACGAATGTCGCAATTTGTAACAAAAATTTCAAGAGGCGGGAAGTCACGTACAACAACAAATATGTCCAAACATTTGCAACATTTTCACGCAGTTGAAATGTTCAAACGACGTTAAGAAAGTGAGGACTCTGTCTCAGATAACGTATTTGCCGTGGAAAATTTGTTTCGTCCTTCAACTTCGTCTACACCAGCTTCACAAAATCGGACGCCAGTTGTAAACAAACCTACCCAAGTTCAACCAACTTTGAAGGCATGCTTCGAGAGGAAGGCGCAGTTTGCACTTGACGATCCAAGGGCCAAACAAATTATGTCGCACATTGCACAGATGATATGCGAAGACCACCAGCCTTTCTCAATTGTTGAAGACAAGGGGTTCACTGCATTAATGACACATCTTGAGCCTAGATAACCAATACCTAGCCGCAAGTATTTTTCAACAAAGATTATCCCACAGCTGTACGAAGAAGTTTGTACAAAAGTTAAAAGTCTGTTGAGTGAGGCATCAAGCGTCGGCATTAC
Organism: Medauroidea extradentata; assembly: GCA_003012365.1. Lineage (NCBI taxonomy): Eukaryota > Metazoa > Arthropoda > Insecta > Phasmatodea > Phasmatidae > Medauroidea > Medauroidea extradentata. The sequence goes on from PNEQ01000352.1 coordinate 22,690, forward strand.
AACAGACAATGTGGACATCAGTAGGGAATGATGACTACCTATCCCTCACTGTTCACTTTATTGATAATAACTTTGAATTCAGGCACATTTCTTTGGACGTTTTACCATTCGCTGGGATTAGTCATACTGGTGTCAATATTGCCAACTTCCTTGAAGAAACTCTTGAAACGTGGGGCTTGACTGGGAAAGTTTCTGCTGTAGTCAGAGACAATGGTAGAAATATGGTTGCTGCAATGGAACAAGGTGGTTTCAAACACATCCCCTGTCTCACCCACTCTTTCCAACTAGTAGTAAATGAGGGAGTATTCAATGTGACAAGAATTGTTATGTTATTGTTATTGAAGTCTGATACTTGGTCACTTTCGTCACTCTGCAAAAGCTACTAAAATTCTCCGTGCAGCCCAGATTGCAGTTGGAGTTCCACAGCATCAGCTTTTCCAAGGCGAGCCTACGCGGTGGAATTCCGCTCTTCATACGGCAAAACGATTAGTGGAACAGAAGCGTGCAGTTATGTTTGCAAGTACTGACTTAAACCTTCCTACTGAACTGACATCTACACAATGGGAAATGCTGTCTGTTATAATAGACACCTCGGACATTTTTGAAAAGGCAACACTCACAGTAAGTTAATCATTCGTTACCATTTCTGAAGCGATACCCATCATAAATGCTACAAAGAGAGAACTTGAAAACAGTGACTGTTCGTTCAAACATTCAAGGCATGCGCAATGATCTTCTGGCTTCCCTCAAATGTGCTATGGATCAGTTGAGGATGACGACATGTACACCACTGCAACCTTGCTTGATCCACGTCTGAAGGGTTCTGTGTTTAGTTGCAAAGAAAAAGTTGAAGTGGCCAAGCTAACCTTGATTAAAAAAGCAGAAGACATAGCATTTCCAACTTCAGAAAATGGTACAGTTGGCAAGCCCGAGAACAAGGTAAATGTTGGTACCTTTGTTTAATCAACAAAAAGACCACAGCAAATAATATTAATTTCTAATTTGTTATATGAATGTTATTTTTTTCAGTTGGCTATTCCATTTCATGGTATGTGGTGCTTGTACACTCAGCTTGTTGATGACTCTACACCTTCATGTGATGTAGGCTTACAACATAGTGCCGAGTCTGAGGTCCAAGAGTATTTCTTAGACCCTCTAGCACCCCCCACAACGCATCTTCACGAGTACTGGAGAGACCAGAAGCAGTTTCCAAGACTACGCAATTTAGCAAAAAAACACTTGTTTATTCCCCCATCTACAGTATTTTCAGAAAGGCTGTTTAGTACAGATGGAACAATATGTGACAAAAAACGCAATCGTATGGATACAGAAAAAGTTAAAATGCTTGTGTGCCTTAAAAAAATTTCCATTTATCTTCATAATTACATATCATGTTATAGGCCTACTTTTATGTCATTTTAATATTAGGGTATATTATATTTGAAACATTTATCAAAAATGATAAAGTTTTTAGTTTGTTTTCGAATTTTGAGACTAAAATTTTATGTTAAATAGGTAGTTGTTACGTTCCACAGATATCAAATGATTTTTGTATCCCACTACCAATCCATTGTTCATCTGTACATGAAATAAAAGGATTTCTGTTTTTTGATAAAGCTGGCACCCAAAATAAGTAACACACTTCTTAGTTCTTTCACAATATTATAGACCTATAGCCGGCTAGCAACATCGAATCGAATTGAGAATCAAGAATCGGAGCTAAAATTTCAGAATCGAATAGAGAATCGGAATCGAGAAAAAAGTGGAACCGTCCCATCACTAAAAAATATGTATTACAAAACTGTTATATCCCTACAATAATAACTACCGCTAATAATAAGAAAGGATATTTTTTTATTTCCAGTCTCTTAGTAGCAATTTAAAAATCAACAATAACAGTGCCTGCTACTAGATATTACAAATAATGGCCCTCCTACACGCGAGTCAAAATCCTGACTACGATCTTGCTCAGAACAGGGTGAATGGAGATAGCCAAGGAAGGCTGACAACAAATCGCATCCCCAGGCACGATTGTCACACAGGTAAATCCGAAGGTATTACCGTATTTGCCGGCATATAGGACGACCCACATAAGACGAGTCATGGTTTTGAAGGTACAAAATCTTGAAAAAAAAAAAAAAAGTAAATTACTAATTTTGAAATTCCCGACACAAAAATATTTATTTCCTTTGCCTGAAACATTAAAAACTTAGTTTATATATTTTCAATGCATTTGTTACCGGCATTTAAACATCACAATAGACAAATAAACTAATAACATTGGCTACTACCGCCCTCCGCGCGCCCAAGAGCCAAAGAAATGCACGGCAGCGGCCGGCGATATCGCCATTTGCCGGCAGGTGTGCGCGACTTGGCAACGCTGGCCTAAGGCACGCCGCGCACTACATGGCATCGCCGGGCAACAACAGCTGCTTGCAAGGTCATCGCATTCCTGTGTGCTGTTGTCTGCCAGCCTAGCACTAGACGGCAGACACATGAATGTGTGGTACACTAGCGCCTAGATCCAGGACCTCTAAGCACAGTGGCGCATGCGCACTGCACGTTCCTTTTCCTTGCCTCTCCTCAATCGCCGTGTACCCCCTCCCTGCCGCTCGCCGGCCAGCGTGTTGCTGTTGCCTTGCCATCCACCACCACCGCTTCGGTCGCAACGTACAACCTTCAATTTGGTGAAGATTTTCACTATTTACCGCTAAAATGTTTGCATGCACATATTATACAAGCAGTTACCAACACAAACGTACTTTGCTATGTTAAAACTGGCAGAACACTTTACACGGAAGAGAAGTAGGCTAGGTGAAGGCACACATTAGTAAAGTTCGTGTCAAATATGTTGAAGGCAGTTGCCGGTGCAAGATAAACTGCACTGAATACAAAGTATTCACGTTTTTTCTCGTCGATTACGTTGAATATTTTAATACATATTCATCATGTGTGCCGTGTAAACATATTTGCTGAAGGTACAAGCACAAAATAGCAAATTTAATATAATAGCTCGTTACTGAAACACAAGCAAATAGTGGTGAAGAAGTGACAGTTAAATTGGGTTTTGAATCGCGGAAGCGTGCGTTGATTAAGAAAATGACCGAAAATAAACATTTCACACAAACAGAAGAATTCTCGGTAATAGGAAAACCTCCTCCTCTGGCACGTCTAACATTGCTGACACTTCTGAAGTGTAGGAGTTCAGATACTAATCTGAAAACTACTCCCAGACAATAACCCGACAAATAAGAAAATTACTCTACTAATAAAATTTTCCCAAAAAATGAGATGTACAAACCAACGAAAGTCTTTCTCGAAACCAAAGGAACTTGAAGACTTAAGGGTGTTCAAGTGCGATAAAATCATATATATTTTTTTTATTTTTATGAAATATTGTTAGTTTTGTAGACGAGACTTGTGAGTGCATTTTACTTTTACGAAACAATTTTAGCTCTCGTAGTTTTCTCATAACGGGGTGTCAAAGTCAAAATTAGTTTTTTATGCTGCCTTGCAAATGATGAAAACCAACTGTCCAACTTACACAAAATAATTCGTTGTGAACCTACATCCAAAGAGCTTTGCAATAAAACACTTAAAAACCCACAACGTAATATTTTTTATTTTAAAATATTGCAAAAGAACAGAAAAAAAGTGTCAAATTCAGCAATTTTTACAAACTATATAAACAGTTCGTGGGAATTTTTCTAATGTTTTTTATGTAGCCCATAGTACGCCATTTCACTGTGAATTATTTCACGTATGCCAGTAATTGGTTTCCACTATTTGCACGGCAGCAGGACATGCAAATTTTGACATTGACGCATCGTTATGAGAAAATTACAACAGCTAAAATTGTTTCGTAAGAGGAAAATTGCACTCACAAGTATTGTCTACAAAACTAACACTATTTCATATAAACATACGATTATAACTTTATCGTTCTTGAACACCCTTAAGAGGACCGCCTACCACGCGCTTAAAATGCGTTGCCGCGTGTCTTTAAATACTTTTTATGTAGCCTACCTGTTCAACACATGCCTATTGTGTCAATGTACGAAAAGAAAATGTACTTCAAACAATGACTGACAGGTACTTTCAAAACATCACATCAATTAGTAAAATCATTTCCGAACCCCTCAAATGGCTAAAAACATATTTTTCAATATGTTATATATGAAAAACTGCTCATAGGATTCATGTGAAACTCTTCTAGAAACATGCAATTTTAATATTTTAACCAATAAAAATATGGGATCACCACTGAAAGTGTCAGGCAAGTGATCTACGATACCACTTCACACTGTTTCAATTGTCTTGCGCTAGAGGTGATACCACACCAGATAAGCCAGTAAACTTCGCCCATGGTGCCGTGCCTCACTCACACAAACACACGGCCAGAAGGCAAGAGCATTAAGAATTGTCGCAGGCATCATACTCAAAGGCAAGATCATGGAAAACTAACCACATCCTGGAGAAAACAAATAAAATATTGCATGTAATAGAGAGCACCCGTAAATATATAAATAACACAACGAGGCCCAATAGCATGTGACGCACATGCTAGCCGTAGTAACGCCATGTCAGGACGTGTTTGATACTGTGTTACTGTAGCATACACAAAGATTACGAAGAAAAATGCATACATGCCAGGGACTCTGAGCTGGCACGCGGACAGTATATCACATAGTTTAGACAACAGCCAGGCCTCCACATATGGCAGCTTTCATTAAAATTTCCTGTCTCACACTTTTAAGTTTTCCCTTCTGCCACTAGTTACCAACCACTGCTTACTGCCCACCATACTGCAGCATGTAATTATTCACTGCCCGAGGAAGCTGACTTAGCCAGCAAAACACAGCGACCTTGCAAAAAATGTGTTCATCTGTTTATTCTCCTACCTGCAAGTACGATCCTATGTTTGTGCATTCCTGTCTACATGTTTTAGTAATTAAATGTACAAATTGTGGCAATTTAATTTATATTCAGTAATAAGACAACACGTAACTGTTTGCATAAAACACATCACTAATAACATTTGAACACAATTTTAATCTAAAATGGGGTGGAATAAAGGTCTGGAAACCTAACAATTTTCAATGTGTTTGTGGTCTTTGAATTTGTGGGATTATAGAAGAACCTAAACCTCACAAATACACAGGGATTACTGTTCAAATTTCACAAAACCATGTGTGCCAAAATTATGGGGGAAAAAATATATGTACGTACCTACAAAACAAAGACCGAAGTTTCAGTGTGTATTTCCTCTCCCCTGTTCCTATAAGCTGGAATTCTTATGTGCATGACACAAAATAATAAAGTAGGCATACAGCACCATATTTTCCTCTACGTCTTAGATGTTAGTTACGTTAATGACTGCTCATGGGTTGTGAAGAAAATTAATCATTTTGATATGTTCATGTTCATTCTTGCACATCTACATTGAAAACATGTTTACTCATCTGACTTGGTGTCAAGTGAACAATTGTTATGCTATAGACTATATCAAACATTGCCTCTTTGCACCTAGTAGACATTACAAATAGCAGAAATGTACGAGAGCACGCATACGTCAGTTTCTCCCCACATTTTGTTTAGAACCACCTACAGGCTAGAAGTATTATTGGCCAATTAAAAATAAAATGCTTTACTCTGAACACAAATCCATTTACAAATCAACCATTATAGTTTCTAGAAAACTTTTACGACAGGCATACATAAATAAAATAAGTTTTAAAAATTGATGTGCTTTTTATTCAGAATTTAGTACGGCCAAATATTTAATACTTAACAGATGAGGCAACTGTCCCATGCAAAATATCCAATATTTCAAATTTTAACAAGTACACACTATTACTAATTAAATGTGTACATTCAGAAACCAACTGAACACAACATTACTGATAGCACTTTGCTGCTTAAAGGAGATAGACAATAAATCATATTTTGGCTCTTTATACATAGCGACAATGTATAATTATATATGAAAATAATAAAGAAACAGTTCTCAACATATAAACAATATTGTGTTAATACAATTTGAAATATTAGTTTCCAATGTTACAAAAAAAGTGCTCCGATGTTTGGCTTTTTTTCAAAGTTGATCACCTGTGATTCCAAACAGCACATAAATCAAACAAAGCCTTCCGCACAGGAACCATACATTTAGTAATAAAACATCATTCAAATGTATTTTATTTACAACCTCATTGCTTTTTTGAGTAGATTATGAACATTTGCTTCCACTAGCTTTAGCTCCAAATGGATTGTTCTGCCTGTCTTGCAACATACACAGAGCTGCATATGCATGGGCACACATACTTGCAGTTCTCACACTATACAATCAAAATTAATGTTTAAACAAACTCTGGTTTACTGTTTGAAGTAGTAGTGTGCATTTGCAAGTGATAAGACTGCAAGTGATAAGCCTGCAACATGAATCATGCACTTTACAGGAGAACTCTTTAAAGCAAGTGTTTTGTCTTTCACAAAACTAACGAAATGCCACTCAGCACTACTAATGATGACACTTCCTCACAATTATGCTGTATTTAGTCACAGTTTCATATTGGATTGTACCTGCAATTTCCAATATGTATATAATCATAAGAGGAAACTAAGAAAAGGATGTCCTAAGAAAATAAAAGCCAATATAAAAGATGAAGAGAGTAGATATGAGTGTTAAATCATTTCAACACAAATGTACTGCTTCCTTTGCAACTTGTATTTAGCTAGGTTATGTAACAATCCACTCCAACTCACAAATGCTGGTGGCATTCCTCATATCTAACTATTCACTTCCCTACCCTTAGTAGCAATTTGACATGTGTGACAATTACATAAAGATCATAGTCAAGAATTAACTTCCTTTATCTGTGAGCAGCTTTATAAAAACTGCCCATAAATAGCAATATGCTACACACGTGTGACATACTAACATCTAAAAAATTCTGCAGAGACTAACTCTGCAAAGGCAATTTGAAGCTACACTTAACCAACCTACATCTCAATTCTGCAGAATCAAACAGAAATTGCAATACTGTAATCTTTAAGCTGCACTCTGCATTTTTTTTTTTTTTTGTTTCTGCTCAACAATACAGTAACAGATGATTCACATAATGGGAATATTAAATAAATTCTAACACACAATACAGTACCTTAAAGGCAATGGTTACCTAAAGCCGTACTGCTATGTGCAAACCCACAGAACTCAGCAAATATTTCCATTCTACCATCATACAAAGTAGAAATAATTGTATTGGTAGAACTTGGACAATACAGTTTGTTTGTTGCACGTATATTTGTGTGTAGTTACTGCATTACATTTAGGTAGATATTCAACTGATTTTAAACAGCAGTTTTTAATTACATTGAAAAGCTGAAAATAATCTATTCAAGATATACGGTACCTTCCCTTTTGACTTTGAAGTGTTCTCTCACGTTAAGGAACAATGTAATTTCATAATAAAATAAAAGTTTATTAACTACGTACTCTGTAACACAGTTCAAATGGCAAGTAGACAATCCTTCATGGAATTATTTCCAATGTTGTAATTCCCTAAAGTACGCTCCCTCTGTAGGAACATTGACAACACTGAAAAGAACACAATACTCTGGTGGCAGATATAAAACCTGGAAATGAGATCCACGCAATGTTTTATGGCATTTCTTGTTTCTTCAAAACATATGTAATGAAATTCTGCAGAGTGACACTTTGACAACTCTGAGCAAATTTAAGTGCTCAAGATGGTGACCAAGATGGCTCAAAATCATTTATCAGCCAGTCATTTATTCACACTTAGAACCAACAGCACAATCGTTTTGGTTTCTAATATAAATGTTTCCAGGATCAGAGAATAGTAATAACTTTTTTTTGTGATAAACTGACTTGTATTATGCTGAGATATGGGATAATATTCATCAAAATACACATTATTTCTGTTTCAGGTGATATAAAATGCAATCTCTCGAGTTATGAGAAAGAAAAAAACGGATTGTGTGTTAAATTGTGACAAAACGGATACTAACATTATAAACACTGAACTGGAGCAACTGCACGATTGTAATGAAAATGCAATAGTGCAGTACTACGAAACTAGTGTTTCAACATGCACTTCAAATACACATATTGAATACTACTTGAAGAAACAAAAAGTCAACGAGGAATTAACACACAACGCAACAGAACTTGCGAGGATACGTCGTAATGTTGGTCCACATTTCAATTTTTTACATTGCATTGCTTTTTTTATTGTGCAACATGCATCATCGATATTCTCTCAAAGAATCCATGTAGATGGCGACAAGTGAAAATGTGCAGAACCATTGATCCTTTACCTAGCTCTTAAAAACCTTCAAAGAAAACAATTTAAATGTTTGTAATGCCCATAATGAAGTAGAAGCAGCAGACTTTATGTAAAAGAATTTCTGGAGCTATAAGTTGAGCCTTAAAGTTATCACTGTTAGGGCAAATAGGAGCAGACATGAATGATATACAAGATAAATTTAGTGCATTTATAGCATCATGCTATGGGTCTTGAACAATTGGTTATATGTAATGTAAATGATATCAACAAGACTGTGAAACTGTGTCCTTTGCCACCTGCTACATACTGAGGCCATCACTGAACACGTGAAGCGAACACATTTCCAAGTGTGCATTTGGAAATCTGCTTTTGAGGAAAACCCACAACTGGCAAAAGAATCTGGCTGGATAAAAGATGTACATAAAAGCCAGATTCTTGTAACTTTCCAAGTGGAATTAATCTGGTCCCACCAAAGATACTTCATATGGTATGCTGTGGTTGCACAAAAGAAAATACTTGCTCTAATGGTACATACAGCTGTGTTTTTTCAGTATTAACATGTACTCCATGTTGCCATTGCTAGGACATAGAAACTTGCAGCAATCCGTGGACACAGTTCGTACCAACTGAACCTGCTGACGCTGTAGATAATTTATAAGTGAGGACATCGCTACTTCCAGTCTATGACCAGGTCAGCCTAAGTGGTGGTTATTATTTTCAATTCATGGTTTTAGATTGGTTTAGTTTCTTTTGCATATTAGATACTCACCTGATGAAGCAGATGTAGTCTGCGAAACGTTGCGACCGCGCGTCCGCGGAGAAATGTGTTCGTCCTATGTGTGTGTGTTTCTGTCTGCAAGTACCATCCTGTGAGTACTTGTGCACAACTCTTTCTGTTTTGTTTGTAATTAGTAGCCTAGCGGCCTTTCCCGCCATTGTCCCAAGATGATAAAGATAATCAGATCTTTTCTATACGTGAAGATATGGCCAATAAATGATTTAAGCAAATTGACCACCATCTGAAATATCTAAATTTGCTCGTGTTTTAAAGTGGCAACCTGCAAAATTTCAGTAAGTATGCATTGAAAAAACAGAAAACGCCAACGTTGGACGGACCTTACTTCCATGTTTAGGTTAATAATGCCATTTAGCAACAAGACTACATGCACTGTTTAGAAAAATGATAAAACATTTACATCCATGCTTGGCTACGACTGCTCGCTCACAAGTTGCATGTACCCACACAGCTGAGCCGAATACACAATTTAACAATGCTATGGTTTTTTGTAAAACTATGCACAGACATAAAATGCATTCTAAGGTATTCTTTACAAAACAAAAATATACTACTAATAAAAAAAAACTAGTACGATAAAATTACATCTGTGTGGTCAAAATGTTCCATGTATATTTTTTTGCCTAGGGGAAAAACAGTGTCAGAAAATGTAGCAACATGCATGTGGATTGGTAACAAAACGGTTTTGTTGACTGCTAGAAGAGCTGGGACCTTATGCTGAAGTTTTCACCCTAATGGCATTTGACGCACAATTTCCTGTTTTTGTATGCATGAATTGTACAATTACAGCAGTGTAAAACTTGATGGTACGTAGTGTCAGACAAGTGATCAGAAGCAAGTGACACTGCTTTTATAAATTAAGCTATGAAAATTGGCAGAGTGGGTATAATTCTTTTAATATTGAAGTAGCATTATTTTCTATTTTAACATGAATTCCGTTGCAATTTTGTCATGTGAACACAGAGAAACAATTATTATTGAACACATTAGCCATGTTCGGAACTGTGATTATGGTACCAAAATAAACCAAATTACTAAATACTGTACCTATGTACGTGAGGATTTGTAGTTGAAATGTACTGATGCTAAAAGGTGTTGCTACAAGATTATCTTATTCATACACACTCTAAATATCCTAGTAAAATGTCCTTATCACAGTTTCGAAGGCAGCTATTGTTACGTAGCCAATTTCAGAGGGAATGTTGTGTCCCGTAGAAATAATATTCAACCGTTACGTTGAGGATGCTAAGGCACCATAAACTATGTTCAAATAAATACAGGGCACCGCGGTGGTCGAGGGGTTAGACCTCTCCCCTCCCACCAAGGTGATCCGGGTTTGATTCCCGGTGGGGTCGATCCTTGGATTTTTGCATGTGGGATCGTGCCGGACGATGCCGTTGGTCAGCAGGTTTTCTCAGGGATCTCCCATTTCCCCCACCTTTAACTCAGGCATTGCTCCATACTCACCCCATGTCACCCTCCACCAGCGCTGAAGATTTAGATGTTAAGCACTGACCAAAATCTCTCTCACTCACATAAATAAATAAATACAGACATCGCTTCCAGGCAATAAGAAAAAAAAAAAAGAGGCACACAAGATTCACAATGCACTATCATAATGTTACAATGCAACAGTTTTGAAATTAAATTATCAAGCTTTCAAATGCTAGCTTATAGATATAACAAACTGTATTCGCATAGACATTCGTTTAAGCTTACAAAGCGTGTACCATAGAGGTGACCACAGTCGTAGAAGTACAGGTCTGGACACTCACCTATCTAACAATGCTATTGAGTTGACCCCGTTATGACAAAGCGCCACTAGCAATGAAGTGTTGATTTAACATTGCAGTATAGCGTCGTGCTAGAAGTTCTCCTAGCAGCTCCGACACGACTTTGCTCCTTATAGTCCCATTTTCGCAATGTTAAAACAACCCCAGAATGCCAGTGGCGCCAATCAGTCACAACGGGGTCAATTTTCAACTCCAGTGTCCAGACCTGTTCCTCTATGGCCGTGGAGGTGACAACTCAAATAACTTGATTGTTGAACTATGTTTGGCCAGTACAATGAGAACAAGTTACCACACAAACAGAATTACATTTTTTTTCTAAATCTCTTATGTCATTTGACAGGACTTTACAGAATGAAGTGAACTAAATTGCATAAAACTAATTTAACGCCCAGCATACCAAATCTGCACACACCACATTGCTTACAATTGTCACTCTACTGAAATAAAATATTAACATGAGAAATTGAACGAATTACAGCACAAGGCCTCTAGAAAGAAGTTACTTTCTTTAGTATGTTCTATCTCTCTCTCTCTCTCTAAGGTGCTGCAATTGCAGATTTTTCAATTCCAATCTAATTTTGAATCAAATTTGGAATTATTTACGAATTTCAAATATTTTTTTCAAATAAAATTTTAACACATTAAATCAAAATAGGGATAAAAAATGTACAATATGCTTACGTACAAAAATTTTAGGTTAACTTGGAATTATTAGCTATAAGCATTAGAAATTTTACAAAATAAAGTACATATATATCTTACTTACCCATGTCCCACCTGCACATTTCTCGAAAACAAAATTGAAAATTCACGGAAGCTGACGGCACGTGGGTAAATACATGACTAAACAAAGTTCCTCTGCAGCACTCACGTAGTGTTCTTTACACTATCCGAACAGAAATATTACATTTCAAGTATAAGTACTAAGCAAATACGTCAATGTGTTTCATGTGTTCAGTTATATTAAAATAATGGTATTCATATTAACATCAAATCGAGCAATTTTTCTATGTACCGGATTAACTTGTACTTTTTAAAATATAATCTTACAAATGATGTGGTGAAACCCCGATTTTAACAGTACTGGATAATGAGAACGGGAATTTACAAGACAGTGATTTTACGTAGTCATTCTCTGGCACTGTGAGGCCTAACCCAGAGTTTACAAGTACTGGACTTAAAAAAAATTCAGCCATTTTACAAGGTCACATTCTCGGGTACCACGAGGCCTAACCCGTATGAGGCAGCGATTTTACGAGGCCATTCTCAAGCACCATGCCGCCTCGTAAAATTGAAGTTCTACGGTTCGTATTTTTGTAGTTTAAAATAAGTGTAAAAATTTATGAAATGCTTTAAAAACTAAGGATAGCCGTTTAGTTCAACCTTTTTACAGTTTGCATACGAACACACCTCATACATAAAGTAATCTCATGACCAGTTTAAATAGTAGTCCTTCAAAAACTGCAGCAAAGTGCAAACTGTGAAGTCTCACGTACTCTTAGCTAAAGGAGACATTGTAGGATGCCTCCAGGCCCTTCACATGAATTGAAATATCCCTTGAGTAATGTCACCACGTCCACAAGGCATTTTTAGGGCACAAAATCTATTAAGGTTACTTAGTAGCTAGAATGGAACGCAACTGTACTTAAATAAAGCAAGTTACTTTTCATAAACGTCTATCAAACAACCTAACTGACATAAATGCTCAGTATAGTTCTCCAATTGTAACTTTTCAAGTGTAACATATTTTATTGTAATTTATAGTACGTTTTCATTTTAATTTAAATTTACATTGAAAACTGGCTTTTGAATACTATGTAATTCAGTTTATTTCTTGGTAAAGCCATCATTGTGGAACCATCAAAATACAGTGTTTTGTTTCTCCCTATACTATGTGGAAAGGTTCAGAGTACTATACTGGATTTGGAAGGGAACCAAGAAAAGTAACACTTCCAAGATAACTTATGCGTGCAGAGTCAAAAGTTTAGGAAGCGATGATGACAATATTTTCAAAATGTATTTGTGGATCTTAACTTGCTGTATAGACTATACATAGTTTCAGCACAAGTAGTCTGTTACCTATGTTGCTGTAACTGCAGGGTGAAGTACATATTTGTACTACTTTTGTATATTTACCTTACTTTCCAAACAGATCAAGAATTATCATAGTGAATTTATCATATCTCATATTCGCTGTAACAAGGATACCTGTGAAAGATATGAAGATATATTTCTTCTATGCAATTTTGTGCCTATAGCCGCAGACATGGCACTGATTCTGCAGCTACTATTGCTACTAGTTCTCAACACAAACACTAGAGCAATGTACCCTCACCCAGATCTGTGCATGCAACGTACACGCATGTTACACATCGTGACTTGTTTAACATTTTGTTTCACTGTCTGCTGAAAGTTATCTGCCAATACCTGACAAATGCTGGTAATTCAAGTGAGTGATCTTGGAAAGTGAGAAAGCTATAGGTAATCCATGTAGAACAGTTAAATTTTGCCCGGTAATTATATAATTAAATTTCCAATAACAGAAGAAAGGCCTATCAATAAACTATTACAAAATGTATGAGCAGAAGATTATCACAAATGGGATGTAAAATCTCAAATTTATGCCATCATAGAGAGCAAACCAGAATCAATGCAGAGTGCAGCTTGGTTGTATTACCAAAGGCAGTGAGATAAATATAGCAATGTAAAATGTTATGTTCTCTGTTACCTTTTTTCCTTTCTGTAATATTTGCTAGTAACAAATGGGGAAGAAAATAGCCTCTAAAAATCTAATTTTGAAATATAATACAAAAACATAAATTAAACACAAAATAAAAATTCCATAAATCAATGAGGTCACCTGGACACTCAATTTTACAAAAGCAGAATTATTGCTTTATGTAACATTGTGAACATCAAAATGTTTGATTAGTTAATATTTTACACTTCATAAACCACAAGAATAATAATTCAGTAAAACAGTGTATCATCTATGAGAACTTCCCCACAAGCAAAGGTACCAACCATTTAAATAAACTCTAGTAACTGAATTAAATTCTACAAACAAATATGCCAATTACCCAGGCCAAACTTAAATGATAGTACTTGAATACATAAACTTGTTTAATACTTAATTTCTTAATATTTGCTATATAGAAGTCTGCTTCTCAATTCAAAACTTAAAATACATAATACATACACATATGCGCAGCACAGTACAGTACTGAACAAAATTAACATTATGGTACTGTACATACTACTTTGAACACTGCTTTGGTTATCCCAAATGGATTGAATTTTTAGACTAATTAGTCAAGACACTCTCAAGAATAAATACTATAAAATACAATAAAGGCTATAAACAAGTAGAATCACCATTCTATGACTTAGTTGTAAGAACCAATGCAAATTATAATTCTTGGCCATTGTCTTATAATTTCAGAGACATAAAACACAAAATTGCACTCTCAACCACATTAACACAGCATAATAACTCCTAAAGGCAGCATTTCATCACTGATAAAACACTTTACACAATAGTAACATCACTAATTTCAAAGAGATAATGAAAAATGTTTGTAACTGGTACACATGGCACTGTAATTCGTAATACAGACTGCAGCCTAAAAAATAAAATAATATGTCAGAATATTTTGTATAATTCACTTTTCACAAACAGTTATGCAGCATGCTAAACGTAAAAAGAAGTGCCAACCAAAATGTACGCTTGCCAATTACCACACTAACTCACAATTAATATTGTTTATTCAGTAGCCTGTACGTTACAAATAAAAAAATATTTGGGACGGTTTTACAAATTATTTCAACTTTAATTTTGAAACAGCCTTTTCATAAACCAACCAACCAACCCCCATTTACAAAACAGACATAACAAAACAAAATGATATTTGTGCAGTCATGCATGTTTTGATTTTGCTTTTACAAATAACATTACAGTGAGAATTATATTGTGAAATTGTAATATCCTTTCTTCCGTTGTGGTATAAACACTACTGTAAAAAAAACTTTCAGAAAGAGATTAAGATGCCATAATATGGCTAACAATCCAATTCATACAGAACAGTTGTTTCTGAATGGCCTCCAATCAAACTGAGATAGGTATCCCCACTTGCAATAAACCTGACAAGTAACTAGCGCTTTCTTGGAGTGGGTACTGCACAAAATGTGTTTTACTATAGTTTGTGGTATGATATCAAGTCTCAATACAACCACATAATACTTGTACTTACCTATTATCTAATATTTCAAATATTACACTAAGTACAGTACATTGGAGTCGTTTTTGCATGCTGCTGTAAAAAGGTGACTGTAATCAAAAGTCTGTTTGTCCATGTACTGTCTTCTGTCCTTATTTGATGCAAGACTTATTGCTGAAAATGACTGAGTGGCCTGAATAAGTTTTTCCAAACCATAAAAATAAACTGCAACAACACATCCTTTACAAGCAGTAAACAAAACATTTTAAACCCACTTGTTGAATTTTTTCAGTTTCCATACACTTATGAGTGTACGAACAATCCAATCTTAGTGATAAATGAACTTTAGATTTACCACATTTAAGCAGCTTGGTAGTCATGTCCATTGAACCCTATCCTCATTGCTCTATAGAATTTTACCATACACCCACACACGTCACAATCTTTGTGTTTGTGTAGTACTAATAACAAAATAACTAAATCATTTATTAAACAGAAATTATAGTGGAGGGATACTGTTTTGAAGGTACAAAGTAACAGTAAATTCAGTAAACAAAATCTAATGCAATTACAGACTGCACATGTATATTTAGCCAAATTCTGAATGAATTTTCATACTTACAAACTGAAAGGGTTCTACTTTGCACTCTCATCATCAGTAAGACAATAGTAAATCAATAATCATGCACAACCACATTCAGAGGAAACACAATATAGTATAATAAAAAAAAGCCAACGTGCATACAGTACATGTTGTGACTGTCTTTCTGTGAGGATGAAACATGAGGCAGTTGCAGGAAAATATCAAATCTGTAAGGTAAACGCAGTCCCCTCCCCACAAGCAAAGCAGAGATGGGGAAATACTGTATTTGCCGGCATATAAGACAACTATTTTTACATATTTTTGGCCTTCAAAAATTGCTACTCATCATAGATGAAGGTGCAAAAATTTTTGGTAGCCTAAAAATCGTTTGAAAGCTAATCTGTAAGCTGTGGAGTTGTATGATGTTTCTAGGAATTGCATTTTTCGTCACAAATAAAAACAAGTGACCCATTTTTTTAAATAAAATTTACGGTACAAAATTTTGATGAGCGTCATTCATAATAAAGGACACTTCCTCGCAGCGAAGCTGCAATCGATGCAACTGGAGCGCGTGCCGAGATACTTTGTCTCGCCAGCCTACAACTCTCGGGCAGGGAAAACTAGAGTCTAGGTCCGCATGCTTAAATCCTGTGTCTCGCAAGCAGAAAACTCTCGGGCGGGAAAAAAAAAAGAGGATATAGGTACCGTACCACACATTCATGTGTCTACCGTCTAATGTTAGGCTGGTAGACAACAGCACACAGGAATGCAATGACCTCGCAAGCAGCTGTTGTAGCATTGCCATGTAGAGCACTGTGTGCCTCAGTCCGGTGTTGCCAAGTAGCGCACAGCTGCCGGCCGGCCATGTGTGTCGCCGCCGTACATTTCCATGGCTCTTGGACGCCTGGAGGGCAGCAGTAGCCAATTTTATTCGTTTATGTATCTACTATGATGTTTATATGATGGTAATAAATGCATTGAAAATATTTAAACTAATTTTTAACGTTTCTGGCAAAGAAAAAAAAAATATTTTTCTGTGGGGAATTTCAAAATTAGTAATTCACTTTTTTTCAAGATTTTGTACCTTCAAAACCATGACTCATCTTACATGCGGGGTCATGCTATTTGCCGACAAATAAGGTACAAGTTTACTCCCCCCTCATAACATCCGTGCACCACTGTACACACACAATTCTACCTCTAAGAAGACGGTTTAAAAACAAGATACTGGAAAGTACTTTGCACTGCTAACAAAGCAACCCACACAGGCAGGTAGGCGATGCAGCAACACAGGGGTCTTCAACCTTCAAGACAGTGCCGACCACATTCACAATCTGAGCGAAGCCCATTGGCCACTAAGAAATACTGTGGTATGACAAAGTCTAAAATACTACTCATGTTCACAAACATTTTTAAATATTAATGAATGTTTTATTTTAGCAGGCGGGCCACCAGAGAGAGACCTTAGAGGGCCATTCGTGGCCTCCGGGCCATGCATTCAGACACCATTGTAGCGACTATAGATAGGGTTAAAGGATATTGTGGCTATAAACGCAATTACCCTCTTAAACACTACCCTACTTACTACAGCACTGAGCATGTGTCAAACTACTCAAATAATAAAATGGTATGAATAGTTTTGAAAAATTACCATTTTTAATTATATTCGGAGTCAAAATTTTAGGAATAGTGAAGAAAGAAATTAAT
>PNEQ01000353.1:4159-23905 GCA_003012365.1 Medauroidea extradentata
GTAGACTTTGACGTCACCAAGATGTCTTCACCAGTCTCTCTCCACAGGCGTAGCACCTTCCTCTAGCACTTCCAATAGCGAACTCTCTTCAAATGTGCCGATTCTGTGGTTTTATACTAGCCCAGACAGTCGGGTGTTCCCCGCATTACAGGGGTCTAAAAATAGATATTTCATCATGTTTCGGATGTGCTTGTAGTCATGTCGGCCGCCCTCGAAGGGTTAAGACGCAGTTGGGTCAGGTATCTATGACGTAGTGTCGGCGGAATTCCCACTATGAGCCACCCGGGCTTTGAATCATCGGCCAGCCCTCAAGGTGTTACGAAACAGCCGCCGACCACTGGCCTCCAGGAACATGGCACGCAACAATATAATACTTGCCTATTACAAAGCTTAAAGTGTACCAGAAGGGTATCCTGTATTCTTCCTGTGTTATGTATGACTAGCAGTGTGCCCGCAGCTTTGCTAGTGTGTATTACTCATAATAGATGATGTTTACTTTAATTGAAAAACCTCTTTGTACACCAGATATGTGGTTCAGTCATCAAGTGTCAGAATAACGAATCTGCTAGTTGGGATAATTCTACAGAAGGATTGGTAGCTATAGATGTCCACGCGAAAAGCAGTCTTAAGTTTCCCCTGCCACTAACAGCGACTTCGCCTGAGCCTTATTTATAATCACAGCAATTTTAACGCTGTGTGGTAGTTACAGATTTTTTAATGCAAGAGGGTAATAGTATATGTGGGCTGATGCTGTCGAAGAACTTCAGTAGATAGTGGACTACATCATCAATTTTCACCACTTTTGATTGACTTCATCCAAATTCTACTAATTTAATCTACCTTGTGGTTTTTTTTGCAGACTTGAAGTTTGCACAGCCTTTAAAGGTATTTGAGCCCAGAATCTCCCGAGCAATAGATGGGAGCTACAAACAACTGTGCCACATAACGTCTAAATTATTCTTGAAAACTAATTTAAAAATAAAATATTAATTTCCTGGTCGCGTAGAGGTTTTACAACAACATGCCTCAATAGAACTGTGAATGAAATTCCTGTACAATTAATTTCTCGCTGGTCGTACTTGTTTTTTTTATTTTTTGCCTCGAAAGTTTACAAACTAAGTTTTCTTAAGTTATCTTATAAAATAAACAAACTTGCATTATTTTTTAGGTACTTGCATAAGCATCATTTTGGCACAAACAACATCTCAGTATCTCTACTGGTTATAAGTATCATCTGTTGATATGTATAATACAAATTTTGTGCCTTTTCACCTCTTTAGGTTAATTTCACATCTTTATATTTGTTTAAGTAATCAAGTGACGTAAAAAGCACGACGATAGCCCGTTCAGTCAAAGTAAATTCAATCATTCGTTAAAAAGCATGAAACACCCCCAACAGTACTGAGAGTTCAAATTTTGAAAAATCTTAAAACCTATTTGCGGCCAATTATCTATTTATCATCCTGAAGTAAAAATAAACTGAATATCTCAAAGGGTTCAATATATATAGAGGATTTATGTAAAACACATTCCAGGTCTTTTCACCTCTGAAGAGACCTAATTTCGAAAAACCTGAAAATCACATTTTAAACTACTTTACTGGTGGCTCTTTGACATGAAAAACACAACAATAGCTCACTGGCTTCAAGACATATCAACAGTTATTTGAGATCACATTTCATAACTTTTTACCTCTTTCCACACCCTTAGGTGGCAAATTTCGAAAATTCATGAAATTAATTTTCAGGTATTTGAATAAGAATCAGTTTTAAACAAAAATCACATCGCTATATAAAAGATCAGTGGGATCAATATACATATATTGATTGTGAATCGAAAACACATTTTACCCTTTTTTACCTCTTTGGGGCCAAATGTGAAAAATATATTTAAATTTTACTTTAGATAGTTACATAAGCATCAATCTAAGCAAAAATCACTTCAAAGATCACGATGATAGCCAATTGTGTTCTAGCTATGTAGAAGTTTCTCCTTTTTTACTGCTTGGGGGTTGAATTTCAAAAATTTCTAAAACTATGTTTTGGGTATTAATGTAAGCAACATTTTTAAGTGAAAACCAACTCTTTATCCCGAAGGGTTAGATGTAAATTGATATTTAATCGAAAACACATGTACGGTCTTTTCACCCATTTAAATGTTGAATTTCATAGAACTTGAAATTGGTAATATGCATTTTTATGTGTGTCCCATTGAAGTAAAAATCACGATGATAGACTTTCTGGTTCAGATATTATCAACGTTTCTTCGAAAATATATTTCACCTTTTTTCACCTTCTTAAGGTCTAATTTCGAAAAAAAAAAAAAAAAAAAATTAGTTCTTAGTGTTTGCCTACGACCTGAGAGGAGCGCACACAAACAATTTCATGATTATAGGTCCAGCGGTTTGGGCTGCAGTTTGATAGTCAGTGTTCTATTTTATACATAGAGATAAGTTTATAAATTCACTTAAATTAAATTATGATGCAGATAGTAGTATTTTTAAACTAAAATTAAAAATATTAGATTACTAACTATTTTAATGTGGTTAATGAATATTTGGAATATGAATAATTTTTGTATATATTTTACTTTTGTATTTTTTATTATTGATTTAATTTTAATCTTGACCTGGGCTTTGAAGAATGTATGATGATACGTACATAAATAAATACCAAAGTAGTTTCTGTACTACATTAACTGTCATTTTGTTCATATACTATTCTCAACCGATTCTCAATATCCAAAGTCAGTATAGATGTGATTGAACATGCTTAGTTGCAGTGGTGCCATACACAGTCCACTCCCTGGCTGGATTCCACCATGCCATGGCTGACTGAGATTAGTACAGTATGGAACTGCATTGTAGTGTTGTTTTGTCGGAAGCTACGACTAGCCTCGCTGGATTTTATAGACTGACCAATATCACTTGCTGCACACTAGGCATGCCTTGACCATAGCCATGCAATTCTTAAAATAAAGGTGAAAGTTTTCCCATCCAGTATGTGTTCTTCGTTAATTTATTAAGTACGAGGTATTGGATTTGATTGCTCTCTATGTCATGTGAAGTAGGTATAGATGGCATGTGTGTGTGGTTACAGCACTTTGTGGTGGTAGAGTTCTCTCATTCGGATGGTGTGCAGCAAGTCATGCTTGCAAGTGGTCATGTTGACACCAGTCAAGTCATCCCAGTGCAGTCTCCCTTCCTGTGGTTTCGTGCCAAGGAAAGAACTCGGCGTAAGGGAGCTGCTGGAAGTGCTGCAGTTATACCGTTGCTCTGCACCAATGGAAACAACCCTCTCGTGCCAGCCAAGCTCCGGGAAGATATCCTCGCAGCTTCGTCGGTAATAGCATTTTGCCTACTATTACAAGTGTGTGCTTTTGACTTGTAGTGTTGACTTCTGATTTAGTGACTCAAATGGTTGGCTTAGAAAATTATGTAGGAATATTTGCTACTGCTTGACTCATGCCTTAAAAATAAAACTGAACTCTAGCTTGTATGTGTAAGAAGTAACATTTGGCTGTGAATTAAATATTATTCTTCATTCAGTACATTACATTTACTTATTACTAGCAGCAAAATTTTAGTCATTCGAGGAGTAGTGTTTGTGTTTCAGGAAATATTTCCCTCTTGAACAGTAATGATAATTTTGTCCTCAACAGTAAGAGTGTTTTTAACCTTCTTGTGTATACAGGTGTGCAACCAGATGAAAGTGCTGTACCAGACAACCCAACTCGAGGACCTGGGCTCGCGGTTACGCTTCCTCACAGCACACCAACTGGAGCTTGCCCTCAGGGGCCCCTTTCCACAAGTTCGTGTGCTGCCTTTCGGCTCCTCTGTCAATGGCTTCGGCAAGATGGGATGTGACCTGGACCTGGTGCTTCTCCTCGGGCTGGAGGAGGACAAGGTGTGTTCAGAGACTGAGGCACTCTTGTATTACAGTGTCTCACAGCCTCAGCATTCTGTTTTCTTTTGCAATCATGTGGCCCAATAATGATATGGCAAGTGAGCTTTACATCTGTCATTACATATAACTTGAACACAAAGATAAATACTGGGAGAGGAATCAGCCATGGCTTTTGTTAAGAACTATGCTAGAATTCACCTGGAGCAATTTCGGGAAACAATTGAAAACAAATATCAGATCTGGAGCCAATAATCGCACCAGTGTTCAAAATGCAAGATTAACGTATCGTCACCTCGATAGGTGTGGCATATAAATGGCAAAGTATATGCTTGCTAGGCAAACTATCTATTTGACAGTACTGGTTTTCATCCAGAATTAAGTCCCATAACATTGCGTAGCAAGTAGTTTAGTTCATGGGAATAAGTTTACATTACATTTCTAGGATAAATCAAGAGTAGGTGAACAAAAAGCTCAAAAGAATAACCACATTATCCTTTTAGCATATATGAAACTAGTCACCGTCTTAGTAAAATATAAATGATTAATCTGTTCATGAACCTACCTTAACGGAGTTCAAGTGAAAAAATTGTATTTGTACGACATAGTGTTAGTTTTGTAGAGATTACTTGTGGCTACATGAGGTCTAAAAATTTTTTCACAAATGCAAAGTGTAGTTACAAATAATGTCTACAAAACTAACACTGTGTCATACAAGTACAAAATCGTACATTTTTACCACTTGAACACGCCTAAGAGTACTAAAAAAATCTCATAATTATCTATTCATCCGAACACTGCTCAGTTTTTAGACGTTAAATGAAATGTCATGTCCCATTAAATAAATTAGTTTTAGATTTTACAACACTTGTCAAAGTTGTAATTTTACTGTTTTTTGTTAGAAACTATTGTAAAAACTAACAATGAAAATGAGATTTTTCACAGAGAAAATAAAAGCTCTTGCATGTGCATGTTACTTTTGTTTTCCACAGATAAACATATTTAATTTTTAAATAATAGTATATTTTTTATGTTAGCCTATTTATACAGTTTTAAAAAAAATACGGAAACTTTTTAACTTTTTTCTATGTGAGTGCAAAAGTGCTCTTATTTCGCTATGAATTAATTCATGTATCTGGAATAGTTTTTACTATTTGTACAACCAGAAAATGGTAACTTAAATAGTGCATACACAGTAAAAAATTACAGTACATCTAAATATGTTACTTTTGTTTTGCAGAAAATGTCATTTTATTTATTGTCTAAAATTTGAGCTGTGTTTGGGTACAAATACAAAAATTACGAATTTTTTCTCCCTGGAACTTTTAAGGTCACACTGCTTTGATGTTGGTTTTATTTAGTCAGTTTTGTATGGTAATATATTAGTACAGTAGAATTCCGTTGTTACGACCCCTCACGGTTTCCGGGAAAAGGGCAGTAATAGCGGGAGGGTAGTTATAAAGAAATAGAGATATTTTGGTCTGATTTTGACCCACCCAGCCAAAATTTGCCATTTTTTGTATAAAGTTTATATTTAGTCATCTTTGGTGTAAAATATACAGTTTTTATATCAAATACAAATTATTTCAATCGTCAGATGCCTCCATAAAAAAATTTACATTCTAAAAAGAAATCTTCAGTCTCTCATCACAAAAAAACTGCCTAAATGCAGTGCGAAATGCCTCTCTTCCATTGACTTAGTGTGGAAAAATCATATGATTTATTATTGAAAAGTAAACTTATTATGTGAGATTTTATTAATCAGATTTTGTAAATCGTTGACATTGTTAAAAACCTTGTGTGCCAAGAGCGGTGCACGCATGATACAACCTGCTCGCCTGGCTTGAAGCCAGAAGCATACTCAGACCACTACAGAACAGCTTGTATTATGTACGTGAAAGTATACTGCAACGATTTAAAGCTTTTCAGTGCAGCAGTTAAGTCTATTTTTTTGTTATTACACATGAACTCTTGGTTGCAGCGTGTCTCCATTGTAAGATTTTATTTAATGAACAAACATTTCAAAGAATATCCATATTTTTTAAAAACCAGTATGCCTAATAAGAAAGTGAATTTGGAACCCCTTAAAAGGTCTAAAAACTGACTTTTAAAGGTGCTGTTTCGTATAAAATAATGACGGAATTACTCATCCCCCAAAGTCGTAGGCGTATAGGAAAAAAAATCATAATACTGTAGCACTGTGCGTCAGTTAAATACATTCTGCACTGGGAAGAGAGGCGAAGTAGCTCTCAGCGCGCTGCTGAGCGAGCATAATAAAAAACCTTATCAGCCCACGTGTAGCAAACAGTGACGGTACTAGTTATATTTGCATTATAGGCCATTTTATGCCGCAGCGAATAGCACAGCCATATACCTCACGTGATGAGTGATCAATAACAGCGGAAGTTGTCAAGGTCAAAACGAGCAGCCTGATGTGAAGCAAGAGAAAAAAGAGTAGATAACGCAGGATTGTTTTCTTTCTTTTTTCTTTTTTGTTTCGTTTATGGACTGAGTGCTAATCTGGTACTTTTTTTGGCTGTGCTGTAATAAAAAAAAAGAACAGTGTCTTCTCTTTATCCCCAACCCCCTGGGCTCTCACCAGACACGGAAACAAAGACAATGGCTGGGAGAAGGTGGGAAAGAAAGGAAAACATGAGGCACTGCTCTGCAGAGAGACAGGCTGCTAGTTGTCACGTGACTTATCACAGCTGGCGCCGGCAGTTGATGCGAGCGGCCGCGCGCACACAAGCACAATCTGGTTTGTCAGCAGGGGGTGGGGGGATGAATGGTTATTGGCTGGCGTGGACAGTCAGGAGGGGTGTTATCTATTTTTAGCCATGCGGTTCTTACAGTACAGCACTCACCAAGCAAAGTACAACACGGACAGGCAACGAGTCGAACAATACAATACCATTGCTATGCGCACGTCCGGTGGCTGATTGCGTGGCACTGACGAGATGTGTAGGAGTAAGGAGAAGAAAGTTCAGAGCGGGCACATGTAAAAATGTGTGAGGCGTGAAGGGTGGAAGGAGCGTGGAGAAGTAAGGAGGAGATAAGGCAGCGTTAGTCATCACGTCTCACATATGTCGGTGTTGCGCGGGCTGCCTAGCTCACAAGACGCGCACGCTTTAACTGCATTCCAGCCAAAGTTTCTAACATTTTTTACAGTTATTTTTTGTTTCGCAACTGCATAACACTAATTTATTATAACTGCAGTATGTTAATGTTTTAACGTACGCAAATGTACTTTTAAATAATGTTTTACTGTGATCAATTGCATTTTGCTTAGCTTTGATTGATTTGAAAATATTAATTTTTCCAGGGTTCCTGGAAATTATGTCGTTAGGTTGCCAATGTTGTTAGATCCGGTGTCGTTAGATCAGGGGTCTACTGTAGGTACTGTCAGAGCTCATGCAAACGACCTGATGTGAAGCTATAGAAAATAAAGGAGATAACTCCGGATTGTTTTCTTTTTTGCTACTTTTACGGACAAAGTGCCATGGTGTTCCTTTTTTTGCCGTGATGTAATGAGGGTAGAAAAAATACATGTGGTCTCTTCACACCCCATCCCAATGGGCCCTTGCCAGATATTGAATCAAAGAAGAAGGCTGGGAGTGAATGGGAGGGGAAAGACATACACGAGGCTCTACTGTGTGGCCAGACAGGCTGCAAGTTGCACGTGACTGTATCGGACAGTTATGGGTGGGGGTGGTGTGGCTGCAGCTGCGATGTAGACTATTGCCCGAGCTGAGGAGAAGGCAAGGCTCAGGAATGCGACTAGTGGTTGGCTATGAGCGGAGGATTATGTGTTGTTTCAACCACCACTGCCCTACTGCTGTGTCATCTCCTTAGCACCCTACATTAGACAAGGCACGACAGTTGATGCACACGCACACAAGCACAATTTGGCTTGAGGATAGTGGGTGGAGGTTGGGAGAGTGAATGTGTATTGGTAGGTGTGGACAGTCAGGAGGGCTGTTAACAATTTTTGGCCGTGCATTTTTTACAGCACACACTTGCCAAGGAAAATGCAACACGGAGGAGCAACAAGTAGAAATATTGTATTGTTAGCAGATTTTCCTTAAATTTTTTACTTTTTCGACCCAAATTTTTCACATTTGCTAAAAAAAAAGGATTGTAAAAACAGGATGGTCATAATAAAGGGGGTCATTAAAAGGGGATGTTACTGTAAAGTAATTTGTACCATGCATGTTGTTTCTTTTTCATTTCCTTGCTTATTTGACTGTAGCTTTAATACGTAGTTGCCTTTAATTTTTTAATGAATTGAATTTCATAGTACAGCCAATTCAGTAGTAACTAGATAATACATAGTATGGAGAAAAGGTCCTGGTAACAAATCATTATTAATATACAACTGAATTCAACAGGAAGTTATATGTGGTTTGCGATAAAGTGAGCATTCAAAAAATCCCAACTTAATCTATAATTTCAGCCAGTTTGTATCTTTCTGCTGCATGTAGATGTAAACATTGCAGCATTCTTTTATTTACGTAAGCTTGTATAAGCTGTTCAGAATAAACTGAGCACTGGTTACAATTTCCTGTGAGTTATTCCATGGAACGAAAAAAAAAAAAAAAAAAAAAAAGACTAGTGTAAACATTTCACAACTCTCAAAACTTTACGTACTTCTATCCCTAATAAATGCATTTTTAAAATTATTATAAGGTTTGGGAAGTGATGTGTGAAACAGAAAAAAAATTGCTGTCTCTTGGTTAAACAATTCCAAATTCAAAGGCGGGCAATCCCAAAATGTAAAAATTGCAGTATACCAGTAGTTTGTTTTATTTTGGCAATGGTATTCATAAACAATAATTTTGAATCCTTTTGAGCATGTTATAAGAAACCATGTTTATTTCACAAGGAACAATCATCTCAGTGAAAAATTTTTTCTGGGAAACAGACTCATGTAGAATTTTAAACTGCTATGTAAGCAGCACAGTGATTGGCTAGAAGCAGTGTTCAGATGACAATAAATGTCGAACGGCCCGGATGCATCTCTTTGTATTGGCGTTTACCAAGTTAAATTATACAGACTCTATGTACGTAAGTTAAGATCATAAATAAACATTTTAACATGTATTAATTACCATAAGGTCAACTTCAATTAATTTTATTTCAGTGATGTGTTTAAATAGGAAAATACACGGAACTACATTCAGTAATATTGTGCCAACCATACAAGGAGTACGCAGTAATGGATAATGATTTTTTTCAAAGGGTTGTTCAGTACTCACATTTTCTGAAATGGCCTATATTAGCAGGATTGTAATACATTTAAAAAGTTAAAGATGTTACCAAATTAATGTGCTTAGCTGGCACACTTTGTAATGTTCTTACATCTTTGATGACAGATTGGAGCATTTTGTGCTAAAACTAATTTCATTTATTTTACCTAGTTTTTTATAAGTAAAAGGTAACAAAAAAATCAGGCAGTGGTGTTAAGCATAGGCTTATTTTCCTTTACCTTTCTACAAATGCGTACATGTTGCTGCATAGAAATACTAGGTAGTATTTAAACAGGTAGTCTTCTCCAAATCAATAAAAAGCAGGGTAAGAATGTTCGTAACAAGAAAAATTGTTAAAATTGCATTTTAGTAACATTGTAAATAAATGCCACGATCTCAGATCAACACTCAGAATGTAATTTTTTTAAACTAGTAAAATAGATGTTAATTATATTAAATGGCTCAGAACAGTAAATTTTGACCCTGTAAATACAAGCATATGTAATGGATAGTTAACATAGAGTAATAGTGCTGTAGTACAGTAAACCCTCGATCTAATGACATCGCACAGTGCCAGGAATTAGTGTCGTTAGATCGCCCATGTCGTTAGTCCTGAGGTAACTAAATTTGACCCCCCCCCCCCTGCCAAATAAAAAAAATTTCAGTGTGGTTTTTTTTTTCTTTCTAAAATTTATGTAGAACAATTACTGACTTAAAGTTCTTATTGAAATTATATTTTAGTACAATGAAAAGGTGTCTTCCAAAATAAAATGGTACCCCACCCACAATCCCCCACCGTGACATGTGTGGCGGAGCGGCGCGCTCTGTCTGGTTGTGTAGGATGGTGGAGGGGAATGGCCGGGCCGCTGGCCTTGGCTTGCTTCCAGGCAGCTTGTGCGCACGTGATTCATCCTGCTGGTCTCGCATGAAGCACATTCAGACCACAGCAGAACAACTCGTATTATTTACAGAATGTATACGGCCACGATTTTAAAACCTTTCAGTACAGCTATTGAGTCTTTTTTTTTATTGCGCAAGAATTGTTACAGCCTATCGCCATTATAAGCATTTACGCGATAATAATAAAAGTGCGCATTAAAGAACAAACATTTAAAAAAAGTCTGTATTTTTTAAGAACTCGAATGCCTATTATGAACGCGAATTTAGAACCACTCAAAAGGACAAAGAACTGACTTTTCAAGGTGCTGTCACGTATAAAATAATGACTCGTCGCTAAAAGTTGTAGGCCTATTGGAAAAATCATGAAACTTGCACAACGTACCAGTTTAATGCTCTGTACTGCAAATAGAGATGAAATGGCTCTCGGCGCGCTGGCTGCAGTGGCTCTTATTGCTCCACTGTCGAGCGAGCATAAAACAAAAACCTTATCAGCCCACGTGCTGTACATGTCAATGGGACTGTTGTGTTTGCATTATAGGCCGTTTTACGCCGCAGCGTTTTCATAGCCATGTGACTGAACAATAATACAGTGGAAGTTGTCAAGGTCAAGCCGAGCTCAATTCTGCAGCTAGAGAAAAAAAGATGAGCTAACACTGGATTTCTTTTTCTTTTACAGACTAAGTGCAATGCTGGTCTTTTTTTTTACAGTGCTGTAACGATGGAAAAAAACTGTGTCGTCTCTTCAACCCCCATTCCCCTGGGCTATCAGAAGACACTGAAACATGGGAGAGCGTCACTGAGTGGGACAAGATGCTAGTTGCACGTGATTATCAGACAGTCAGCAGTTCATGCGCGCGCACTCAAGCACAATCTGACTTGTTCATGGTGAAGGGGGAGGGGGTGAATGTTTATTGGCTGGCGTGGACAGTCAGGAGGGATTGTATCTAAGTTTAGCTGCGTGTTTCTTACTGCACAGCACTCACAAAGAAATTACAACACAGGCGATTTTCCTTAAATTTTCAATGTTTTTACCCGAATTTTTTATGGTTCCTCAAAAAAAGTTGTAAATTACCATTGCTATGCCACGTCACGTATTGAACAGCATAGCTGAGATAAGAACATGCGGAGGAGTGTGAGAGGGAAGTTCAGGCAGGAAGGGGAGCTTGGAGAAATGAGGTGGAGTATTAGGAGATACAGCAGCATTAGTCATCATGTCTCACATACGTCGGTGTTGCGCGGGCGGCCTATACACCCGGCGAGCGCTTAATCTATATTCCAGCCGAAGTTTCTAGCATTTTTAAACAGTTTAATTTTTTTTTTTTTTTTTTCACAGCTGCATATTACTAATTTATGATAACTGCATTATGTTATTATTTAATGTACGCATAATTATTTTTAAATAACGTTTTACTGTCATCTATTTCACTTTGCTTAGCTTTGATAAATTTTTAAAATATAAATTTTTCCACTGTTCCTGGAAATAATGTCGTTAGATCGCCGATGTCGTTAGATCCAATGTCGTTAGATCCAATGTCGTTAGATCGGGTGTTTACTGTATATGTAATAAAATCCACAACTTATGTGTGTAGTCGAGTGGGATGAATTTGTTGTGTATTATTTTTTTTTTACATGCAGTACTTAAAATTTAAGAAACTCAGAAATGAGGCCAACTTGTGTCTGCCCCATAATGACTATGGTAATTACTATAAAAGCATTAATTTGAACTACAGTGGAACCCCTGAATTAGACCCCCTGATTCGACACTTTCCTGCCATTTACACTGTTTGTATTTGATCCCATTTAATGATTTTACATTATAACCTTCCCTCAGATTGCTCTTTACTGTATTTTACACAATTTTTTACTGGTCCCTTGAGAAGTGTAATTCAGGGGTTCCACTGTAATCAACATAGTAGTCAGGAACTTCCAAACGTTTTTATCTTTATTTTTTCCTTAGTATACAGTTTTATTTCAGTCTTTTTAAAGGGGTAGATGCCTTTTATTCCTTTTCCATTATGTATTTCCTTGGTCTGTTTAATTAGTTTGTTCCATCTGTAATGCAGTCTCTTCCAATATTTGTCATACTTTTGCAGATAACCTTACACTTCCATGTCATCCACATGTCCATGCATAACTCTGCAAGGTAAACAAATGGTGTTTTATCACAGAATCCAGGCAGCCGTCTAGTGTTTCACGCAAAGAAGGTGCTGGCTAGTGGACGAACACAGGTGCAGCGACACATGGAGGTCATTGGTGACCTCTGCCACTTATTTCTGCCTGGCTGTGCACAGGTCAAGAGGATCCTGCAGGCACGCGTCCCTATTGTCAAATACCACCAAGAGTTCACAGACGTCGACTGTGACCTGTCCATGTCCAACATGTAAGTGTTCAGCGTGGCCTGGCCAGTCAAGTTTTACAGGTTGATTGTGAATCACATTACTGAGCCTGGCCTGGTTCAAGCCTCACACTTATTTGTCACTATTTTGTAGAACTGGTTTAGTGGATAATTTTAATTCTATTACTAATTTTGCCATCTGTCAAAAATTTTTCTTCAATCCCTTTGATATAATTTTGTCACTTAAATAATATAGTTTTTTGGTTGTTTTTACTTGAGTCATATATTTCCAAAACCGGTCATCTCCAATAAAATTAAATATTGATTTTGTTCAGAAAAATCAAAGTTTTATGTGTAATGCAGTGAACAAAAAGAAATATATATATATGTAGTTACAGGAATTGCTATAATGAAGAACTTATAATGCAGTTCCATGGTTATTTCCGGAACCTGCCATCTGCTTCAAATTATTGGTTTCAAAATGGGCCATGTGAGTTTGTGTGACACTGTCGTATTTACGCAAACAATTTGCAATATTCTAATTTTCCATAGTTTTCGTGTCTATGGAATTAGCGTTATGCATGTTTCTTTGATTTGTGATTGTACATTTTATATTTGCGTTTGAAATGGATAAATTCCCAGAACAGTGTGAACAAGGAGGAGGGATAAAAAGAACAAGGAATCCGGAAGAGGGGGAAAAAATAAAGAAAATAAGGGAGACGTGAGCGAGTTCCAGTTTCACATGTATAGGTTTGTGTACACATAAAATTTGTATAGCCATTAAATTCATAAAATGAGATGTTAATTACTTATATAGGATTTAAAACCATTGCATATACCCATTAATTTCATTCAGAGCAGTTATGTGTGGTTAATGGGTTTTAACCCAATATGTCTCTGGAATGTACCATATACTTGTGTATAGTGCGCACCATGACTTTTACAGTATGTTCCAGAGGAAAAAATTTATGTGCCTTCTAGCATGTAAAGGAAAAACAAGGAAGTAGGAAATGGTGAAGCAGCGAAAGGGAGTCATTGACTTACGGCGCCAAGAGGGGATGGAAAGAAACCTTGACTTACAACAAAGAAATCAGAGATGAAAGATAACATTCACACTGGTTGGAGAGTGCCAGCAGAGAGGGCGGTAGGGAGCTGTGTTTGGGGGTGGGGGTGGCATGTGGCTTGCCTCCTTTGTCCCAGCTATCCTTTATAAATAGCCTTCCAAGGTCGCTTGCTGGCTGGCTGCCTGCCTGCCAGCCCGCTTCCCCCCCTCCCCAACCAAGATAAAGTGCCATGACAACAGAGTTCAGGAATGTGGCTTGGGGTGGTGACAAGCTGGAGACTGTGTGGCCCCAAC
Source organism: Medauroidea extradentata (assembly GCA_003012365.1). NCBI lineage: Eukaryota > Metazoa > Arthropoda > Insecta > Phasmatodea > Phasmatidae > Medauroidea > Medauroidea extradentata. The sequence continues at coordinate 17,900 of PNEQ01000353.1, forward strand.
CACCACCCTGCCACTCTGTCTTGCCTTCTCTCTCTCTCTCTCTCTCGTGGAGGAAGGGGGAGAGAGAACAGTGTCGCCTTTTTTCTTCCTTTAGTTAACTTATACAGTAAAACCTCCTTAATTCGAAGTACTCGGGACCGAAATTTTGTACTTTGAATTACATAACTTCAAATTATCGAATTTTAAAAAAATAGTTGTTTAGGTACAAAGCACCCTCGGTGTTATTACACCCATTTTTACTGCTAGTTTTCGAGAAACTGTTATACATTCAAATTAAAAAAGAGAATAGTAGTTTGAAATAATTGGGCCAAAAAAGTTTCTTGCATTTTTATTGGTCGTTGAGTGCTGCGTTGTTCTTGGCGATAACTGTACTGCAATTAGAGCGCATAACGTCTACTAGGCTGTCAGCAACTCTGAGCTTCCCCTTCTCCTGCTCCAGCACTTGATGTCTGCCATGCGTTGCCTTTGCCACAGCATGTGATAGTTATTACAATACTGCCGTATTTGCCGTCATATACGACTACCCCGCACATTGGACGAGTCACAGTTTTGAAGGTACAAAATCTTGAAAAACAGTAAATTATTACTTTTGAAATTCCCTACAGGAAAAAATTTTTTCCTTTGCCAGAAACATAAATATGTAGTTTAAATATTATTTATAAATTTATTGCAGTTACAGTATATAAATATCAGGGCAGACACATAAACCAATAACATGGGGCTTTAATGCCCCCCGAGAGCCCAAGAGCCACGGAAATGCACGGCTGCCGCGGTGGTAACACGTGGCCGGCGCCATCATCAGTTGCCGGTCACAGTGCACTACTTGGCAACGCTGGTTCGAGGTGAGCCGCACGCCACATGGCAAGCCGGGCTGCAGCAGCTGCTTGCAAAGCATTCCTGGGCGCTGTTGTCATCAGCCAGCAAACACTAGACAAATGAATGTGTGGTACAGTACCTATATCCTCATTTTATCCGCCCGAGAGTTTGGTGCTGGCGAGACAAATGATCTAGGCATGCAGTATCTAGATCCTTGTTTCCTCCGCCCAAGAGTAGTGTGCTGGCAAGACATAGGATCTAGGCACATGCTCCAGTTGTATTGATCGCTTCGCTGCAAGGTAAAAGTGCCTATGTCACGAATATGACACTCAGATGCTGTGTCAGTTAAATATTATTTGAATCGATAATATGTTGAGAGTTGAGTGATGCACAGCGACAGGCAATGCAGCAGGCTACACGGTTGTGTGGCATCAGAGCAATGTACACAATGTGGCAACATAGCATGGGAAGCAGCAGACACTGCGATCTTGACTGCTATCTGTTTTCTTCTCCAACAAGTTGCCAGTTAGACGCCAGTGGAACACAGGAAACAAACATCTGCTTTTTTATTTTGCCATTCTGTTGGCCGTATTCTCCTAGAAGTCGCATTGTTGACTGGTGACTCATGCCTGTAAGTGAGAGAGTTGGAGGGAAGGGAGGTGCAAGAGAACAAGGAGGGACTTGCAGGGTGACACAACTCTGGCATCTGCTTGGGATGTGGCTAACTTTGCTGAGGGAAGGGAAGTGGAGACGTCCTAAAAATAAACCAGCTCTGCCTACTAGTAGTGGAAGGGGGGGGGGGTGTTAATACCATCTGACCAGCTATCTGCTTCCTCGTCCTCTCCTTCCCTTATTCTCTCTGCTTCTCCCTGGCTGCTGAAATACTCCAGACTCGTGGCACATGCTCACATGTCTTATCATAACTGCATCTAGCTCACAGTGCGGGAGGAAAGCACAAAATCACGTGATCGTCATTTTACACAACACACGCTGTGTTGTTCCTGCCTTCCATTCTTTTCTTCCTCTCTCTTTGCATGCACTGCACACACACACACACACACACACATACACACACACACATACATTTGAACTCAAGTGGCATACACAAGCAGACGGCAAAGAAGCCTCAAGGTCTGCGCAACAATGTGCAGGCGCGGTAATGGAAACAAAGCCAGGTTTGTACAATGCCACACGGCACAGCATTATTCTTAGATTTCGCAAATGTTGCTGACTTCTCTATCAAAATGACTTCAAATTACTAGGACTTGATCCCTGTTTGGCCCAGAAAAAAGCTTCGAATTACAAATTAATTTAATTTTGAACTAACCAAACTCCGTAGCATGTAAAATCCTATCCTCACGTTCAGGACCGAGTGGTGGCTTCGATTTAGATAGCATTTCAAACTAACCGAATTTTAATTAACGAGGCTTTAGTGTATTGCTTCCGCCCACCACCTAGCCTACTAACTTTTGTTTCTGTCACGTCAAATTGCTGAGCAGCAAACTTCGTAACGGACAGTTTAAAGCTACATAGTAAACTTCTGGCAATCATCAGACAAGTTTTTAACCCACATATTGTGTAAGCATTAAGCAACACTTTGAACAGAAACGTGGATAAGGACAAACAAAAAAATTTGCTCCTAACAGCATTAGTTACAGCAGGGGGGAGGGTTGAGATAAAGAAAAGGAAGAGAAGTAATGATGGAGGAACCGGGCAGTGAGAACGTCTCTGCCTCCCGCTCTTGACATCCCTCAGTTTACGATTACAACTCTGCCTTCTCTTCTCCCCCCTCTCCCCCAGGCCATCTTGCCAGCCTTTTTTCCACGTAGTTTTTTTTTTTTTTCTATTTTCCATTTATAGCACGTGCCCCTGAATTTTTATCAGTGGTTTTGGAATAAAAGTGTACATTATACACGAATAAATATGGTATTATTATTCACATGTGTCTTGTGAAACAGCCAAGACTAAGTGATTGCTTGTCAAAAGATTCTATCCTTTGCACCCATTTGCCTTCTTTGTGATGAGCAGAGGTTGTTTATATTTTGTCTAACCTGCACTTGAATGATAACAACAATTACATTCCTCTCAACCAGCCAAATCATGACCCACTGTTCAAACTCCGCCCATTTTTAGGTCTCTTACTTCAAGCATTCCCTGCTTCCTTTGCACCGTATGGTAAACTTACAGTTGATGAAGGAATGTGTGGTTTCCGTGGACATATTCATTTCAAAGTTTATATGAAAGGTAAGCCAGAAAAATATGGTATCAAACTGTTCGTAGTGTGTGATGCTTGCACTGGGTATGTTTTGGGAATGGAAGTGTATGCAGGCAAAGATGTGCTAGACTCTGGGGTAATGAGTGTGCTTGATAGACTTCTGTCAGACTACTATGACAAAGACTTTCTGTATTCATGGATCGTTATTACAGCTCTCATGTTATTTTTTATCATTTTTGGGAGAAAAATCCCACTGTAGTTGGGGCATGCATGCCAAACCGAAAATAACATCCGCAAAATAACGTGGTACGAAAGAAAATAAAGAAAAATGAAATGGCGTACATGCAGAGAAGTCACCTTTGGTGCCTCAAGTGGAAAGACACTCGTGGTGTGTTAATGCTGTCAACTTGTCACAAAGCAACCTCAACTAATGTGACTGGACGAACCCGAGAAGGGCCGAACCCCAAATCAAAACTTGTTGTAATTCTATATTACAATGTAAGTAAATCTGGTGGATAAAGCAGTTTGCCAAGGGCGGGAAGGGTTCTCCAAGATGCATGAAATTTAAAGTTAGTTTAAATGTATGTCATATTAATTATAAAGAAGAAATATGAACACAGCAAAAATAATTTTTCCTCTAAACACTTTTGTTTAGAAATGTGATGCAAAATAAAATCGTGAAAATAACAGCTGACGCGCCGTGTCTGTGAACTGCTTTTGATTTGTCCACGTCATTAGCCAGTATGGAAATGTAAAGACTCGTGTTCATTCGTTGGAGAAAACACTACGGCGGTGAAAGGCTGTATTAAATTATACAGTGCTTCATGCATGCTGTAACGTATAATGGCATTGTCTGACGGGTACATTAAAGCCCATTTCGATAATTTTCAAAAGGTAGACGTATTTATGATATGCAGTTGTCTAAAAAAAAAAACAACTAATGCTACACTGTATCCGAAATGTGAGGCGCCAAGGGGTTTATATGGGTTGACGAGTTTCTATTCATTAATTAGAACTTTCAGTACACTCCGAGGCGAAAAATTACAGTTTCTCAGTATACTGCAACTGCAGACGTTTTTAAAATATATATGTCATAGATTGTATTGAATAATAAACAACGATGAAGCTTAATCAATTGTGTCACTGTTCACAAGAGACTATAATTTGGCTGCGTATTTCTTATGATAAACACACACAATTTTTATACCAGGCAGTATTTCCAGTAGGCTAAGGTTGGTTGTTAATGTCTTCTGTAATAAATGCAATAAATCAATAGAAACATTGTCTAAAAATGAGTAGGCCTACAATGAACCTTCTCCTATCAGGCCATTACAATGCAAGTTTCCATACAGCGAGAATCTTGCTTCATTAGCCTACACTTAGAAATTATTAATTCATGTTGTAACAAATTATTGACATATCAACCACTTCCCTAAAACAAATCTAATACCCGGCAATAAATGTTGGCATGTATAAGCTACAGAAAAAGGAAATAGGCCGATATGCATATGGGAACATTGTTAAGAGTAGGCCTATATAAAAAAAACTGGAACTGTATAGTTTGATGATTGATAGCACTAGTTCCATTGAACTGTAACACTCCTTAAACGTTCTTGAGAAATTCGCATGGATATATGTTATTAACAGACATTTCTGAGAAATTAACAAAAAGCTTAGGAAACCAAATTTTACTTTAGGCTAGTAAAAATGTATGCACCCACACAAACGTACAACCAGTACATAAACACTGTACAAATACCTAGCCAATCAAACGTAATATCAATAAACTACACTAGTTATTTTCATTTTAAAAAGTAATTTTCCCCAAATTGTGTTAGGTTAGTTAGTTCTACATGGTAAAAATACAAATTTGTCTCGCAGTTACCTCAACAAGGAGGGTAACAATATTTAAGCACGGAACCACGACAGTGCGTAATCTAGCAATGTCTCTATTTAAATATGTTTGTAAGTTGACCTTGGAATATTATTTCTTATTTACTCACAAGTGGTAACATAAACCACAAGGTAGGCCTACATGCCCGTTGACTTGCATTAATAATACGGGAGGAAAGAAACTTAAAATTAAAAGCTTACGTTGACTCCTACAAATATGTGATTATAATATAATACAACTATTAATTAATTTAATAACCAGTGTTGCGGCCCGGTAGGGCGCAACGAGGGAGTTTGTTTGGCAACTCCCCCCCGCCCCGGCACCCGAGTAGTTTACGCCCACGCGCGCCGGCATTACCGTATTTAAAACACGTGTGTGGCGGCGCCGTGGAATGTGAAGGGGTGTCGGGGGTGGTAGGGCGGCCGGCCGGCCGAGTACAGGTGCACCGAGACGGCAGTCTTCCCACCCCTCCGCCGCTGCTGGGCAAGGAGCCTGGAGTGAGGTGCGGGGGGAGGAAGGCTGCGCGCGCCGATACACGCGCAGGCAGGTGGGGCCAGTCGCTCATCCCTTCATCCTCTACTTCGCCCTCCCGAGGGTGTATATAAGCGGCCGCACACCCGCGGAGCGGGACACTCTCACTCTTTTCTATGCTAGTATCAGGTTGCAGGTAACACCTCCCGGTACTAGTGGGCTAGTTGGCTAGGACAGCAGTTGTCGAGGACATTGTTGGAAGCGAGTAATAGGAAACAGGCGATCCGGGGTCAGTGTTGCAGCTTGCGGACTGGAAGGGGACTTTGACTGTAACCAAGTGGCTATCGCGAGTTCGGGATTAGGGGCCCATCCTGGGTCGTGTTAGGCGTCAGTTCCGGCGGTCGAACGAGAGGGGCACTCGTGACTGTCGGAATAAACGAGGCGATCTGGACCGGTGTGTATTATTACAGTAGCAACGAGTCCAACAATCCCCAGGTACCCCTCCCTAATCCAGTTCCCATCTTCACCACCATTTCACTAGGGATTAGTAGAGGGGAGGGGACGAGTGTCGGGTCCCTGGTGGACGAAGTCCGAGGGCACTTCGTGCCGG
>PNEQ01000354.1:0-49765 GCA_003012365.1 Medauroidea extradentata
CTAGCAAGTAGAGTTTGTTCTTGTTGGCTCACCCAGTAGTCACTCGCTGGGTCGAGGATAACTCTATTACTAACTACTCTAGAAGAACCACCCCAGTATCTCATGCTCTATACCTCAAAGGTCTTCTAGATCCATACACTGCTCGCATTCAGCAATCTTACTTGCAACCCAGAACGTCTAGCGCTAGGGACACGCGTCACGGTAAGTGAGGTTATGTCGTCTTGTGCAGGTGAGTCACCACCCTCCCGTCAGCGTCTGTTATGCAGAATCTCGCAACTTTGTCTTCTGGCAGGATGTTAGAATCAAAACCAAATTCTGGGGCAAGTCCATGGAGTTCCAGCCCACAGGTAAATAACCTCTTGTACCTTCTAGTTTGCATTTAGTGCTTCCAAAATGTTACTCGACCCTGTACTGTATTAATGAAGTAATTTATTGTGAATAAATTTTACTAAAAAAATACTGTAGAGTTTTGTACTCATGACCCAGTGAATTTTTTATCTCAAAATAATTACTGTTTTCCTTCAGAACAGTAATGCATCAGAGGATTATATTAATGCTATATGGAATTGCTTTATATCATATCATTAGAGGTAATTGTTTGTGTTGGCAGTGAATAACAATGTTATACTATAATTTGATTATCGAGGGTTATTTACTTTTTCATCAACAAAGTCATCATAATCAGCTATAGATATAAGCTTTAACATTGTAGGCAATGTTTGTTGTGTACGCAAAGAAGGAATCAAGCTGTGTTCTTGATTGTGTTCATCAATGGGTACGTCCGTTACTCGTGTATAGGCACTGTTTCAAAATTGTGAAATTTTTGCAAGATTTACTATCTCTGTTAAAAATTGAAAAATTCATCAGTTATGTCTAAAGTTACGAAAGAAGTGTACAATTTATTATTTGTGCCGTAGTAAAAAGTTTGTGATTCACGAAATTGACTAATTAATCTTGATTTGTAAATGCGAAAGCATGTTTCGAGAGTTTGGCATTTATTTAGGTTCAGTGATGCAACACGTTTGTTTATCCTAGTATTACCTGCTAACCTATGTATTTTTATTGCAATACATTGTGATAAAATAAATATTATAGTATCTTTGAACTATAACAACACTTGCAAGTATGATTCTGTAAGTACTTGCGCATCTCTGTCTACAAGTTTTAGTAATTTCAAGGTTTTTAGGTTATCCAAACTTATTAATTCTTTAATCACATGTTTATTTTTTTTAATCTTTAATTGCTGGTTTTGTACCATAACATTAATAATACATGTGCTATTTCATAAAATATGGTCCAGAAAACGATTTATGGCTGAAATAAATAAGTAGATACTGTATTGTGGTATCTACCATAATGTCATAAACTGGTTACCCCCATTCAGTTATTTTTTGTGGGTGTATTGTATAGACCTCAAATAACATCAGATTTAACAAATCTGTAGATTTTCAACCATTCAATTAATATAAACAAAATAATTTTATTAATATATTGAACTAAAGTAAGATACTTTGCACACATTCGTTTCCATTGAAATATTTGATGACGTTTTAAAAATTAGCTAAATTTATGACAAAGTGGCTTGAAATGTTACCAAATCACAGAGTCTTAGTTGATGAAATCATGGAAAATATTTCAACAGAAAACAGATGTGTCTACACATGTAGCATACCACCCCCTCATTGAGATAAGAAGCCTCTGCCTACTGCTGAGGACCGCACACAGAGTGTGGTTGCCGAGCGGTTATCTGCTTGGAAGGAGTGGCACCACAGTATACAAAAATTAATTCTTACGCATCACTGGACTAATTAACAGCGGTGGGGCTGCCCTATAGCAGTACTTACTGCCGTAATGTTTTCCCAGCGACTGGCTTCCTGTTGGAAGACCAGGGTTGCCTCTTCTAGACAGATGATGGTGGATAAATGCTGCTGACTTCAAAACTATGTTTTGACAGTGCGGGAAATTCAAACGTATGCATTATTCACCATGGAGCCTAACAGATAGTAATTATTTTCTTGAATAAAAGTTAGTCAGTAACACAATATATTAGTACAGTGAACCCTCGATAACTCGAACCTCGATGTCCCGGACTTTGGATAACTCGGACAGACTTTCAAAAACAAAATTAATTTTAATTAAATTATTTTTTGGTCGAAAATCATAAGAAAATTGTGCCTGCCTCATTTAAACCCATCACGTTTTATTTAAAAACTGTATTAAGCTTTAAAAGCAGTAGCTCATCGCTACGTAGCCATTAATAATCCCACCGTAAAATATGTGGCAAGTTCCGTGTGGTTAAGTGTTGCTAGCGAGGCGCGCGAGTAGAGATGCAACTCAGCAAGCGCGCGAGTGGAGATGCAACTCAGCCAGCAGACCTCCCTTCTTTATCTCTCCTCTCACTTCGTCGCGCAAGCCATACACTAACGTGCATCATAAATAAACATTACAGTATGATGCTGGTGAATTGGACAGTAACTACAGGTCACAATGGCACCTAAAGGGAAATTTATTTTGTTCTGGTATGTGCGATAAATTCAAGATTGCAAAACAATTTGTTCCGGACATTAATAAAAAAAATTAAAAGCCATTGGTTTGCATTGCAATGTAGGCAAGGTGGTGAGAGGGTTTTACGGCCCTTTGACGACGTCTTACAAGCCGATGAGGGTGAAGTGAGGTGAAAGAACAACACAACATCCATGCCCGAGCAAGGATTCGAACCCAGGACCTCTCGCACCATAAACTGGCGCCTAATCCACTATGCTAGAGGCCGGCGCGATATAAAAAATAAAAACAGGGCTTAATAAGTTATAAAAAATGGGGAGGGTGCAGAAAGAGGCTTTTGCGCGGGTCGCACATTCTAGAGGGCCTCGCTTTTGATAAATTTAACTGGTTAAAATGAATGAGCTTTTTATTGAGTTCTCGTTAATGTTGATGGTATCTGCAAAATTTATTTTAAATGTAAAGTGTGTGTAAAGACGTCGCTGATCTATGACGACGCAGCCAAGGTAAGATAGTATGAAGGGAGGCCTACAAGCGCACATTATCACTTCAACTACGACCGTAGACTTCAACTAAACAAAAAAAAGGAGGAAAGGTAGACTGAGATTTACGTGGCTCCTGGCCTCGTATTCCAGCAAAGAGGCTCTGAAAAAAAAAAAAAAAACAATTTCTCGTCGGAAACTATCAGCTGGCTGCAAACACTGTGACATGCTGATGTAGAGCAATTTTCGCTTAAACATCTCGTGATTTGCGTGTGGTCACGTGCGGTGTTTTTATTGCTGTTGAGGCTGTACCGGTTGACCTTGACTACTTCCGCTCGTGCTCTACCACCCTAGCTTATCTCCAACAATTATCTCACACATGCGCACATAGACTGTCGCCAGCAGGACGAGAGAAGGGGGTGAGAACTTTTATGTGGTAGAAGGGTGCCTTGGTGCCAGCTTCTAGCACAGATAAAAAAGATCAGCCAGAAGTAACATAAAAAATAAATAAAAAAGAATCTGCCGGCCCAGGTTGTTTGACATTATTTCTTTTATAGTTCTCCCGTTACAGTGATAATTTCCCCACTACCCCCTCCTGTAAGTTGATACGTACAAAGCAGTATATATTGCCATCTCTTTTGCTTGTAGAAATGATAGCGTACTGGTTTCTTCACGTTTCTTGTGATTAATGACTGATTACCCCTCCTCCCCGGACGCCCCTCGATAACACGGACATATCATAACTCGGACAGCTTCTATCCCCTTTTAGTCCGAGTTATCGAGGGTTCACTGTATTAAGGTGTGTGAGACAGAGAGAGAGAGAGAGAGAGAGAGAGAGATAGAGATAGAGATAGATAGTGTGTGTTCATGCGCTTGAGAGTGAGTGTGTGGGAGTGTGTGCATGCTTGGTTGAGCAACTGTATAAGTGACCCTGATAAATGGTGGGGCAAGTTATGGAGTGAGTGGTTTGTTTCGCAGGCACTGTGAACGTGCGCCTGCCCAAGCACGGAGACCAGTATCAGTGGAACAAGGTGACGACGTGCGTTCACAACCTGTTTGCAGGTCAGCGCTGGGTCGACCAGTACGGCGAGCTGAAGATCACCAGCAACAACAACATTAGCTGCAAACTAACCTTTGTCAAGGTAACTTCACACGTTTTCTGCATTTTTTACGTAAAATTTCTTTTGATCTGGTGAAGACTTGATAGAATTTTTTTCCCAGCTCAATCCAAAATGTTGAGGAACGTGAAATGAAGGAAATCATTTTCATCCATGTGTCTGTCTTTATGTACACATGTCAAGTTCATACAATTTAGGGTTGGGTAAGTACCTTTAAGAAAATACTGTATGATAATTAATAGTAGTTGACTGCATAGAGATTAGGATTGCTATTAACCACACAGTAGAACCATGATTTAATGAACTCGCAAATTACAAAATCTGGATTACCTAACTATTAGGAACCTTAAAAAAATTGTTAAAAAATTAAAGTAAAAATAAAATATCTTTGCTGAAAAGGAAAATTAAACCGCCATGTCAGTCAATAAGAAATACTTTTACTGTCTGCATTGTCCTATTTCTCCATGGATACCTTAAACCATCTACAGAAATACTGGGAAGAATAATTAAACTTTGTTAGAAACTATGGCAATGATAGTGACTTGTGACTAGTTGAACATGTCCGGCCTGTCGTCTATTGATATAGTAGGCCTAGTAGGTCAGAGGACATCTCTGCCCTTGGAGTGCTCGAACATTCAGTGACACAAGACTTACTGTGCTGTTTTTGTTTCCATATTTAATAACGAGGGAGATTTTTTAAATTTAAAAGCAGCAAATGGGACCACAAAATATAGATGTCAAATGTGTGTGTGTTTAAAATTGAGTATGGTACGGTGGATCATCACTTTCTCTGCCTGGTCATCTGAGAGTTGCGAACTGGCGAGAGAAAGAACCTAGACATGCGCTCCAATAGAATTGATCGCCAAGCAACACACTTTTCGCTGTGGGGTAAAAGAGGCCTATGTCACAAATATAACGCCCACCAAAATTTTATAAAAAATGAGACATTTGTTTTGATTTGTGATAGAAAACATAATCCTTGTATAATTATGCAACCCCACGACTTACAGCTTAACTATTTGGTATGTTTGAAATTTTTAATAATGTAGTATTTCATTTTTATTTTGAGACATTGACTTGAGAATTTTATGTCAGTATGATGATTTTTGAGGGTAGGATGGGTATCAAGTTTTCTGTGGCCCTTCCTCTCCTGTATCCACCCTTGTCAGTGAACCTTGTTACTGCTGTGAACATACATACATTCACATTCTTGATTAGCAATCTGACACATACAGTCAATATGACTTAATAGTGAACATTTCTTAACAGGCTGGCCTTTCTTTGATTCCTATGGCGTTTCCTATAACAATATTAATAAAATCTATAAGTGTCTGGATCATTCTACGTGGCTTATTGGCAGTACAGTGTAGAACTAGGGTGGTGAAACACCAATTCTGACAAAAAGTAAAAATTTGGTGTGTTGGAGTATACAGTAACTTGGTTAGGTAAGTTGCTTTTAAGTCGTTTTACAGTTGCAGCCACTATTAATATTTATTTGCAAAATGTGATATACTTTGTCACACATTTACAGTAGGTATTTACGATAAAACTGTCCTGTCAAGTACAGTACGTCCATGTATATACAGTAGTTGTGTTTTGTTCCAGCAAAACACAGCTCTACATAAAACTACTTTATAGAAGTCACATCTACTTACAAGACCAATGTATATTCCAGAGGTCGTATTTTTAGATACTTAAAACTAAAATTAACTTTTTTGTTGCATTTATTTGTCTGTTTTCATTTTTGATTAGAAAATTAGTAACGTACAAGCAGGCAATTATTTTGTTACATTTTGACTTTATAGATTACAATATCAAATTTTTAGATAAGAATTCTTTCTAGAAATATTTACAACTGATTTTCTGCACTTCAATCAAACTGGAGCATTTTTTAGTAATATGTGTGAGATTAAATTGATTAAGTAGCTTAAAAACAACATATAATAAGACATTGCTATATTGTAGTCAACATTGTCACCAATTGCTGACAAATTTATGGTGAAACAAATTCATACAGCAACTTTTAGGACTTAACTGAATTTACATTGATTTTTATACTACCACGACTCTTTTAAAAAATACTGTATGTGCATGTTATAGCCCAGTGTAAGTGTGACTTAACCCCGCCCTCTCCCGTAGGGCATGTATTGCGAGGTGGCAATGAAATATGTTGGTTTAGCGCGCGTCTGGGAGAGAGAAGTCGAGGGGAGCCGAGCGCTAGCCGCACGGAGAGGTGGGGGAGGATCTCACTTATTTGGGGCAGGTTTCTAGTCACTCACCTGATCAGAATAGTTCCCTCAACAGCCTGTGTTTCCCGTCGGATAGAGGTTTTGGTTTCGGACTGGCCTCGTCACGTAACTGCTGTAATTGGCGGGGCCAAAGCGGCGATCCTTTGTTAGGTGTTTTTAGCGGGCTAATTATAGGCGGCTGCCTCCTGGTCATGCGTAGTAACATTCTACTGATTGAATCAGGAATGTGCTTCCACTTGCGTGATCTGCGTTGTGGCGGCGCCTGCTCGTCGCTAACTGAGTGTGTATCACTTAAGCGTGCGTGGAGTTCACGTTCACAAAAAGAAATAAAAGAAAGCTGAGCCGCCTGTACTTTGGTGGGCGATGGAATGAGTTTATGTTGTGTACTGACACACGTGTTTGACGTCGTCGCTCCTGAACTGCTTTCTCCCTCAATCTCTGAATCTCAGGAGGAATGGATTTACTTGGGTGCTGCGTGCACTGATACATTGAATGAAATGCAGAAATTCTTCAAAAAGTACAACACTTGTTCACAGTTTTATACACATTTCTCGGATGCTGAAGCTACACAGGTCTCGTAACACTTGAAATACACAGGTCTCTTAGTACTTGAAATAACACAGGTCTCTTAACTCGTGAATTTACCACATGTAACTAGCATTTACATTTCAGATTACTGATCTACACTCGGATGCTGCGCGATACTGTAACTGCTTGGGATCTCGGGATCTTGCCCTCGTGGACCGGCGAAACTTCCATAGATAATTGAGCGCGACTTCTGCTAAGTGCCTCGTGGCTGAAGATGCTGTAACTAGGACGTAGGGTGTGTTCCCTTTTACGCGCGCGGCGCAGATGCTGGGTGACAGAGTCTCCTCCTTCCAGGCTCTCAGCAGGTGAGGTGGGTATTGGTATGGTGAAGGAAGTCGGAGGTCTCCATTCAATAGAAGTCACTCCAAGGTAGTGAGGGTTTCCATTTGCAAGAAGTCACCTCGGGTGTTGCGGTGGGACTCCATTTGCAAGAAGTCGACTACAAGGGTTGGGTGAGGGTCTCCATTTGCAAAAAGTCACCTCAGAGTAGGGGGTTGGCCGAAGCCAGGGGTGTTGAGAGACGGAAGCTCAGAGGAGCTGCCAACGAACTCTGAAGGAACTGGGCGAGAGGCACCCCTTATATACCCGAAGTTAGGGGGTCTGGGAGGGAATAAGTCCCGTTAGGTGGGTGGTAATATGGCGGCACGGGCGTGGCCGTTGGCTCTAAAGCAGGCATGCCACCTCAACACCCACATATTTCTCAAAACAACACACTCTCAACTCTCGGGAAATTTAACATACATTTACAGTCAGATCCCGCTTGAAAATTACGAAGCCGTAAAAATAAAAATAAATAAATACACACAATTTCACTAGGCTTACTTTACATTTCATCATTTATATTATTTACATTTTTAAGTTCGCACGAAAAACGTGTCCATTATGATAGTTCGTTTGTTTGTTTAAATATAGTGTAAGAATATTCATACATCACAAAAACACATGGTTTCCACTCTGGATTAATTTACATAAGCAAGGTAACATAATTAACTAATATTTATACGTACTAGGCATCAGGAAATGTTACATATACAATACAGTGGTTGTGCGGACCTGAGGGCGTCGTGCCTGCTTAGGCCTAACCTTAAAAGGGGCAAGCTCGAGGGGTGAGCGCAAAAACGTGAATGGTAACGGCAGGGCGTCAAGTGTACCTAAGGCCATATTTAAATTTCTCTGTTTTGGTTTGAAAACCTGTTAAGTGCAGTGCTGCAGTACATATTGTATGTGCTGTGTGTTGCGCTGTGTGCAGGCCAGCTATTGGTCGGCCAAGAGGCACGAGGTGTTCGGTGTCGTGACCAATGCTGAAGGCAGAGCAGTTCGGAACTTGTTTGGCAAGTGGAGCGAGGCATTGTACTGTGGAGTTGCACCATCTGCGAGGTGTATCTGGAGGCAGGGTGAGCCCCATTTTGTTAATTAGTCCAGTGTAATTTAAATATTTGTGTATGCGTATTGTGTGACAGTGTGTGCTAGCATATGTTAAACAGAAGATGCTGGGATATGCAGTAGAGCCTTGTTACCTATAACATTTATGCACATGACAGCATTCTTCTTTGGTACCACCAATTTTTACATAAACAATAATGCTTTCATTTCCTGCTTATAACAACACTGGTATTTTTAATTTCCTGCAGCTATTGACTACGACTTTAACAAATATTATCTAGACAGTATTATTGTAGGTATACATAATAACTAAACTGGGTGCTAAAGGCAGCTACAAAAACAAGTTATGTTTGGGAGAGTATTGAATGTGAACATTACAGTGATATTAGTGACAGTGATCCTGTAAGTTCATTACGATCACGAACTTAAAGAAAACAAGTGGAAATATCTCTTGTATACAATGTATACATCAGTCACATTTGTGATGGCTCGTTAACTGCAGCACCTTTTAATCTAATTGTCGACTCCCTGACTGTACATAAATTGTGAAACTGGAATTTATTTTAATGTAATAGTATCCATTTATTAATGTGAAAATATTTATTGCTGCTAATTAACATTTTCCTACATATACATAACACTTTTTTCCACGTGTTGCTTGAAAAAATTTGTAACAGGGTTCTATGTTAAGTTAAATAAAACAGCACATAACTTAGGCTGATGTATTTCTGTGTAAACTTGTAATGTGATTCAGAGTAAGTAGCTTTCTTCATTCCAACTTTACCATGTTTCAATAAACGAAGTTCCTGTTTTTTTACTAGGTACAATGCCAGAAGAGTACGAGCTGTATTATGGGTTTACAAGGTTCGCCATGGAGTTGAATGAGTTAGATGATGATATGGCCAAGTACTTGCCTATTACAGACACTAGGTTTCGGCCAGACCAGAGGTAAGACTGCTAATTACGTATGCTTCGAACAGCTGACCCTTATTGTATGTCACTCCTGGATATGTATACTTTAATGCAGTTGTTCTTTGTAGTTTCATTTAATATTATTTTAAAAATTCGTTTTTGTATGCGAATCCTATTTCTTCTTAAGAGTAGAAGATAGATTCTCAAAGTTGAGGTCAGACATGGATAATTATAATATCATACGAGATGTCAAAACTCATTTGTAAATTTCATTCAGAGATATATGTCAGATAGACGGAATGTGGCATCAGTAAGACAGTACGAAAACAGACACAAACATTACAGTAACTGACGTCTAGTATAGTATTTGGTCTCCCTGAACGACCGGTACTACTGCACACCTGCGTGAGTAACTATGTCTATGTTTCTGATGGATCTAATAAAGTACCTCCAGAGATGTCGTATGTTTGCATTTTATTGCGAGGGGCTGGCACACTAAAGGGTTAAGTTTACATTTGGTATAGTCTGTCTATTGTAAGTATTCCGTATTTTTAAATTTCACTTCTGAGAAGTGTGTACACAGGCTCGCGGAGACCGTGCTTTTCCAGGAAGCCAGGTAGGTTTAAATCTCCAAACAATAGAACTGTCAAAATATGTACGAGTTATGTGAGACAGACTATACCTAAACAGTGATATAACGTTGTCTTTATTTTTCCCTTAGGTATTGGTTAGCCTGGTAGCAAAGGACCGTGGTGATGGCAGTTAGAATGTCAAGTGGATGGACATTGGGTTTTAATTGATTCATTGACTAACGCACTTAAAAGTTTAATTCTTGTCACACAGATGTTATTGTGAGCTCTCTGCAATGGGATGCTGATGTTATGGCAAACAGTCCTTGTTCAGTACTACTGTCTCTTGGTTTGTCTGTTAGGCCAGTACACCAATCCCTCATTTAGCGTGACAATGTGTTTGTGAACTGAAATTGCATATTGTGAAGCATTGTTCTTAATATAAACTAAGGCTGATTATTTTTAAATGTTCCAGATTGCGGAAATTTTTTTTTATGTAACTTAATGTATTTTCAAAACAAAATTATATAAATTGAAATATAAACAGGTAAAGTAATTTATCATTTTATACCATACAGTACGTAAATTTCTTGAAGTATATTGGCTCGTTGTAGAAACGTGTGTGTCTATATATATATATATATATATATATATATATATATATATATATATATATATATATATATATATATATATAAATTATATCAGCTGATCGGCAATGCTCATGTGACTAGCTTACGCTCACTGTTTATGTGCTTTGACCCATCAGTCACAAGACGCATCAGTTCTTCATTTCCACTTTTGCACTCATCACAAATAAAATAAACACCACTGGAAAAACTGCTATTTTTTATAACTTTTTGGAAGTCTCTGAAAGAGACAGAAACACAACTTTCATCATATAAAATATTTTTACTGTAACATACCAACAGTTTAGAATAAAAAAATTTAAAAACACATTACGTATTCATCATACTTTTAATATAACAATTAATGAAATGTACTGTAGTTTAAAATACAGTAAATTTTGATAACAAACTTTAAATAGCCTGAACACTTTCATGACTAATGCCAGCAAATCAGTATGTGTTGTTTTGAAAAACATATCTAACTATTTTTATTTATTTGTTTGTTTTTCTATAAAAAAAACCTTTTTTAATTTTACACTTTACAGTACGTACTTTTATTCCTTGAATAACAATCTTTCTCTTTTCGTTTGGATTGAAAATTCCTCCTTTACTAAACTAAAATATTTTGAAATATATTTTACATCTTTACAATTATTTCTGTGGCTGTTAACGCTTCAGAATGTGAGTCCAACAGCTCTTGTACATTATGCGAATCAAGTTCGTCAAACCCCAGGCCATAGAGCTGTGGCTACAATATCAACCATCATATTTTTCAAATGATTATCGAATGATTAATATCCATTGAATCCTTTAGTCAAATTATCGAGAGATTCGAATCCATCCAATTCTTCGGTAAAGAAAGGAAGAACGTAGTTTTTTCCCTACACCACGAATACTGGGCTATCAGTAATTATCAGTTGCGTTTGTGGTGGTGTAAGGTTTCCTAAACTGTTTGATACATGAGCCCCGTCCGATGCTGTAATAAGCTAGAGGAAAGGCGTGGGAGGTACTGTAGTAAGCATTTAAAGTTGAAATGAACACCTGATCCATAGGCTATAACAACAGTGTTGTGTGTTCTATGGTAAATGCACAACTTTTATAATTTCAATCAAGTGCTCATGTTGTGTCAAGGTTCTACTTTGTAGTAGCATTGATTTCCATTTTAAAAACTCTGGCTGCAAGTGAGGTACATAGAACACTGAATGGAATTTGTTGCTTTGTGATCATTAAATGGAATGTACACGTTGTAAGTTCTATTGTGTTACTGAAATAGTGATACTATGCAGTCAGAATGTCTGCTAGCGCTACTTTAGCTACATATGTTGTTTTCCGAGTAACTGGCGTCCTGTTGGAAGCCCAAGGTTGCCAACTGTTGGCAGGTGCTGTGGGATAAATGCTTCCAACTTAAAATCCATGTACTGGCAGGTAAGAAGACTCAAACTGGGTTTTACCAGAGTACTATACAAATTACAGTATTTTTCTTCAGTACCATACAATGTAAGTCACGAGCAGAAGGAATTGTTAAAGTATTCACACAGTTCTAACAGTTACAATACACTATTATGTGAGTACTGTATGTAGTATACGAGCTGCATGGGTGCATTACAGGTACAGTCCCCAGTGGAGTGGCGTCGTGAGGAAGTGTGAGAGACAGTGATCCTGTGTTGTGTTGCAGGCTGCTAGAGGAGGGGAACCTCACTGGAGCAGAGAACATGAAGCTGTACCTGGAGCAGGCTCAGAGGGATCGGCGCAAGAGGAAGGAGCAGGAGAATATACATCATCAGCCACTCTGGTTCAGGTACGTCTGTACTCCTAGCTTGTTCTTTGGCTCCTCTTATCTTACTAGCTCTACTTCGTTAACTTTTAAAACCTTTAAATGTTTCTAGTCGAGTAGGGCTGTGCGAATGTGGCTTTTTGTTTAGCGAAACGAATATGAAAAATATGTCACTTTATTTCACGAAATCGAAATGAAAATGAAAACTAATTTTGTGAGAGCTTGACCTTAACGAATGTTAAATGAGAGTTTTATGATGGTGTTAATGGTTTCATTGAGTATTATTTTAACTCGGAGAGACACAATAGGAGCTACATTGTGTTGTATCATTAGTGGTATAACAATGTAAGACTAGTTTTGAAATATTCCTGCTGACCAGAAATTGAAAAACACGTTTACAGTAGACATTTTAAAGCTGAAGTTGTTAGTAAACTAAATTATCATTTGATAACAACTTTAGTATTCGTGAAAGTCAAGAATTTTTGTTTCACTAGACTTTCGTCAAATAATTTTCTTACCGAAACCGAAAAGAACGTGCAGATTATTCGTTATCGTTTCATTATAACGAATGTTCGCACAACCCTATAGTCGAGTTTTAACTTCATATTCTTTGTTCGTGTCATGGTAATGTTTTAGGAATTGTTGAATTTTTTAAAATCCTATTTTCGTTGGAATTGACTATAGTATGTCAAGAAAAATTTCAAACCTTTGGTAAAGTAATGTAACAGACAGAGGCGCAAGTACTTACAGATGATATTTGTAAATAGGTACACACACACAAAGAGACAACACACATTCTTCCGCGGAAGCGATGTCGCTGCGTTTCGCCAGTATCAAACTGGCTTCCTCAGGTGACAAGACATGGCCATTTTCTGCAGGAGTTTTGATACATTCTCTTACCATAAGTTTCATAAAGTAGGTACTGTACTGGCCATTAAAATGGTGCAGGATCTTTAAGAAAGTGTCTTATCAGGATTGTCGTACTGGGTTATGTTGCAGCAAACGGACGACGAGCTCGGGAGACGAGCTGTGGGAGTACAATCACAAGTACTGGGATTGCCGCAAAAACCCTGGCTTCGTCAACATGAAGATAGAAGCACTATGGTAGCTGCCGTCAACGCTGCTACTCCTCACTTCCTACTTAACATGCTGTTTTAATTTTCTAATTTTTACATTGTTAGTTACTGTAAAAGCAAGATAGCAAGTCATATTTTGTTTTTATATGTTTTTTACATTATTTTTGTTACATAATACCACTCAGTGCTTGGAGATGGTTTGACTTAACAATTTTTTCTCCATACAATATTTGTGTCATGTATTTAATAGAAGTTTAGGTCCTAAGATATCGTAGTGCTGCATTTTGAGATGGAATCAATGTCATTAGAGGTTTACAATAGAACATTTAATACATAATATTAAAATACAGTAAAACCATGTTAAGTTATCTCACAATAGAATTTCCTTCTTAAAATCTTGAAGATATTTATCCTTGAGCCCTCATAAATGTGTAATTTCACCCTTTAAAAAGTTTTCCTGTTCAAGGGAGAAAAAAAGGGGGGGGGGGTATTGTTGAGGTTTTTTTTTGTTTATGTACTACGTATTCATTGTCTTTTTTTTTTATTTTATTTTAAAACATAGGCTATTCTGCTAACATTTCAAAAAATCATAAAATGAAAACGTTTAGCTATAGAAAATTATAGTTTATTTTAAAATGTTGTGCAGCTCTGAAAGTTTTTCTTATTTAAAAAATGACAATCACGTTAGTTGAAGGTTCAATATGTCATCTGGCATGCAAAATGCAGTTCTGTAACATTCCACAAAATGTCTCAATTAACCATTGAAAGCCAAATAACCATCCTCTGCTGTATACATTCACATGTTCCATGACTGTCTCACCAGGTGCGCGTGCAGCCCACGACTCAGTAGTGCGCCTAGTGGAGACTAGTGGACACAGGTTATTAATAGCGAGCAGCAGACATTTCAATGTCTACGACAGGCGTTGCCAGGTCTCGCGAAGCACTTAAAGAGGAATTATACACTGTTCAGAGTTTATTGCTGAAATACCTATCTTCTTGCACACGTTATATCTTTAGCAGTTTAATCTTGGCACCAACATACAATTTATTTATTTTAAGTTCAGGATCCTGTTTATTCTCCTTACATATTAACATATTAAAGTTTTTTTTTTTTTTTTTTTTTAATTTAGGTCACAACTCACAATTAAAACATAAAACATTTTATAAGATTATAACAAGCACCAACAAATTAAAATAACCACATTTTCAACTGTGATTTGCATGTCAGCATAAATTTTCCTTTGCATAGTTAAAATTACTTTCACAGGTAAAAGTTCTCATTCATTTTACATCACTAACCTTAATTACCACAAAAAATATGACCTCAACAACACAGGTTAACAGCAGCATTTTTATTCACGGAGAAAACAATATAGGGAGTTGTTTACCAGGGTGTGCTTGAACTGTTGTTGGTACCACATATAAAAGAGTTGGCAGCCATCAATAATCTTCCTGCACATAGTTGCTTTCCACATTGGTGCTTGAACGTTCAAAATGTTCTGAATAAGCACATTTTCTATGAGGTGAATGGGTTGCGGACATCCGATTGCATGTCCTTCTGCACTATCCTGGTACCACTCCCTCCCTTTGGTTTGCAGCCAGGTAATCGTAGACATCTGCTTGCCCTGAGGATGACATGAGATGAGGCTCTGCAAGGCTGAGGCACCGGAAAGAGAAGAACAAGGAAAATGGGAGAACCTGAGGAAATCCGCGGATCAGCGACATTATCCGGCACGATTACCACATGCGAAAATCTGGGGATTGAACCCGCATCGCCTTTGTGGGAAGCAAGTGGTTTGCCCACTCGTCTGCCATGGCCCCATCAAGGATGGTGATAAAAATGTCAATGACAATGCAAACCTTCGTGCAAGAATCAATGAAGTGTCGGAACTGTTGGAACCAAAATGCTCATTTGTACATGGTCAGAACTTGAGTATCATCTTGATATTTTACGAGTTACAAGCGGGACATACATTAAAGTTCTGGGGTTGTTAGCAGACCATTTCAGAGCCGCAGAATGTTTTAAAGGAAGCAGTAGTGCTCTCTATCTTAATAATTTTCTTACGTAAGAAGCAGTTTTTTTTTTTTTTTAAAGGCGAAGCATGTTACTTTGTAACAGTACATCTGTAGCAGTGACTTACTAATCATGTCAACATTTGCAGCAGCTATCAAACTAACTTTCTAATACAATTTCTAACTGCCATATTTATCTGTACTTAAAACTGCAGATTTAAAGCTGTTTGTTTAAAATCAAAATAATATATTCTCTTTATTGTAAAATATTTTTATATGGTTATACACGTAGGTAGATGAAAAATAATATTTAATTATGTTGTGTTTTCTTATTGTTGTTGTTATGTTATTATTATCATTCCATAATTAATGTGTCTTTTGTTATGTTAAGCACTCTTTAAATGACTAAGTAGTAATGTAGATGTTTAAAAAAAATGTATATTATTTTAAGTAATTTTCATTCCTACTAAACTCTTTAAGTACTGAGTGGCTAATCATATATTAACTTGATGGTGTTAACCGAGATGTTCCTAGCTCTGCGGCTACTGTAATTAGGTTAAGTTTTAGATGTTTCCAGAAAATCACAGATCTTATGTAGGAAACTTTAATTTTTATGATTTTTTAACTCGGGGAAATTTTCAATCTCTTAGTTGTTAACAGAGAATATTCTCTTGCCCTTGTACAGTAGTTGTTTTGGAGAAACCTTTGGTAAATTGTGTGGCACATTCTTCTACTGTATGTGAGTTTGGAGTGTTGAGTGTGTTCATGTGTGAGGTTTCATCACGTGGCTGTGCTTGTGTTGTTCTTGCTCTGACATTGCCCATGAGCAAGTTGTAGCCACCTTCCAATGCCCTTTTTTGTCTTGGTGCTAATTTCAATTTTTATATACAATTTTCTCGTGTGTGTGTGTGTTTTACTGTGAATATTAGGCCCCGTTATGTCTTCGAGTTACGTTTTATGTTCCATATGAAACTGCAATATTGTACTGTAGAAAATAAATTGGGAATGCCTTCATGTAAGGGGAAATATTCAGCTGGAACGACCATCTGTTTTGGATTATTAAAATTTTTCCTTCAATTTTTTTATTATTTATTGCTGATGTTAACACATTAGACTATGATAGGGTGGCAAGTAAGACTTGGTTGACAGTCTAAAAAACATAATTTTGATTAAATCCTTTTACACTATTAAATTGGTCTTGTTTGATTGCCGAAAGTTAGTAAATTTAAACATCCTTTTGGTGATCGTTCAAGCATAGTTAATTACAGTAGTATTTACTTCATTAACGTGGATTTACAATGATTTATTGCTTTGAAGTTATCTGCAAACTGCCTGTCTATTTTCTAGCAAAACAGTAAACACAAAACAGCACACGTGTTTCATCAAAACAATGTCACCAACTCACACATTTGACAATGTATAAGACTCGAACACAATTCTACGGTAGTAATTGTAAAGAAATTCATGCTTCCGCACCTAATTTATTAAATTCTGAAAATTTTAACGGCATATTTATACAACCTTAAAGGTGGATTCACAATGTGCCGACAAGGTCTACACAACAGCTCCGACACAACAATTCTTTAAGCAAGCCAACCATGATAATTCTGGTAGAGTTCACAATGCTCCGACGTGCCGACATGCGACTCGTCGTGGTATGGCCGTCGACAGTAATAAAAAGTAGAAGCCACCATATTTTATTGAATGTATTATTTCAATCACCTATTTCATGAAAGCACGAATTAAGTTGTAAAAAAATGTTGCCAAATAAATGGCAACACAAATATAATGCATTATGTTCGTCGCTGAAATGAAAGCAATTTTAGAAAGAAAAAAAGTGGTCGTGTATTATCTATTCCCAAACAACATGGTTGTTTTGTTTATAAACAAGCAATGAGTATATCACGCAAAAAAAGGTACATTCGGTGAAGTTAATCTGTTTTCGAAGTGTTATTGTAAACAAAACATTTTTTATACAAATGAAATATACCAAGTATTTTCAAGTGCAAGTAAATTTCGTTTTGTAATGTTGCATTTCCTTTCCCTGTGAGGCCTGACACTGCGAAAATTAGAAATAGAATCTACTTTCGTCAGACTATCAGGGCAGTAATTTTGTCGGACTGATGCTTGCTCTTTATTGGTTGCTGCTCAGATCTTGTTGTGCCGGGGCTGTTACGTCGACCTCGTTGGGGCATTGCGAGTCCACCTTAAGAATCATATTTTGTAAACAAACAACACAGGAACTTCATAGATTAAACGAGAATACCTTAGACAAATGGATATGAACTGCACCATAGATGAACTAAACAAAAATACCGACACAAATTAATATGTATTCCACAGTCTTCTATTCAACGAGGATAATTTAGAAGGCTGTAATTTTAACTCCTGATTGGCTGGATGTCACGTGATCGATGGACAGATTTTACTGATAATTGTAAATCCACCGTTAATGATAAATTTAAACTCTCAACTGAGTAACATTCTAAACCCATCTTAGCCAACTGTGTAGAAAATAATTTGAATGAAAAGTAATAGCAACAATTTAATTTATCCAAAAAGGTGTACTCCATAAGTGGAGCGCATGTGAAGCAGTTGAAGCTTTTGCAGAGGGCTATAAGTAACAACTTTATTTGCAAAAGTATTGTTTGTGCTCTTTACGTATCCATGAAAAGGAAACACATTTCTGGGAAAGACTTTCAAGTACTTTCAAAACATAACCCGCATTGAAATACCGTATAAACCCACGTACCACCCGCCCCTGTGTAAGACCCGCACCCTGATTTTTAGAATGACATTGTGGGATAAAAAGTTTTGGAACAGATCTGTGTGTAGAAAATCGTTTTGTATGAGAAGGGAGTTTAGTTTTAAACAGTCACAAATATTAAAGAATTACAAAGTAAAATGTATATTTTTTTGGTCAAGATGTTTAATAACAGTGACAAATAGAAGCCGGGTGGGTGCTGCGTGGCACTGTAGCGGGCGACAGATAAGATCTGACTGGCGCGAGCGTGACCTTGCCAGCTCAGCTGTTACCGTTTGCTCTCTCACTCTCGCCTCGTCCGCGCTCGGCAATGAACGATCGATAAGGCACGCGTCTCATCCCAGTCACACAACGATTTCCAGAAACTTCGCTGCCGCACCACGAAACGCACATCTTTCACCACTGGCCATTTGTAGTTTGTCTTTATTCTTCCTCCAATCTCGCACACACGATTCGTCGACATCGAATTTTCTTTCCGCAGCACGGTTACCAAACTCTTCCGCTTCACTAATAATCTTTAATTTTTCCGCAGCCTCTTACGACTCATTTCTACTTTCAGCTATGAATATACGTATGAAACCATTCGGTACTTAATGGTCTGTGCTGTGCTTCGCTGTCACGCTCGAGATGTTTGTACGACCGTGGTGCGCAGCAAGCTGCAATGTGGCAACACCGAATAGAATGTGACCTTCGCTGCTGGCTCTACCTCCCACCCCCTCCCCTCCCCCTCCCCCACCCAACTCGCTTCGCTCCACCCACCCATTCCGTCCTATCTTCAACCGTCTGCACAGTGCACAACACGGCCGCGCGGCTGACATCATTCCACATGGTTATCACAGCCGTTACGTGAATTAATTAAGTAATTCGTCAAAAAACTAGGGTTCACTCTACCTCACACAATACCTTGCTTAAGGATAAAGGTGGCAAGTTGTACTACGGCAGTGCTTTTTCGTCTGTGCAAAAACGGCCCAAGTGCAGTTTGACCAATGTACCACCCGCACCCCACTTTTAGAAACTTATATTTTCGCAAAAAGGTGTGGGTGGTACGTGGGTTTATACGGTATGTAGTGATATCTGAACTTTACAGCACTGCGCCAAACTGCCTTTTCGCACAACTATTGCTCAAAATCTATTTGCTCGTATTGATTTCAAACTAATACATTGTAGTGCTTTGATACAGACTTTTGATCAATACAGCAGTATGGTCATTGCGTGAAGTCTCGTAGTTTGTTATACAGTGAAAACATTTTGTGTTAATTTAGCACTTTGTGAGTTGGAGTGAAGGGACACTAGGTTTGATTGGTAGTGTAGTCCTTATTGTTCCTTCGTCTTTGAAACTCCAGTAGTGTGAGGCAAGTGGCGCCCTTATACCCTGTGCTTCCTTAAACACTAGCAATTTGCCATATTTTATACACTGTCTACAATGTTGAATAGTGAGTACATACGTTTGTAATGGCTAGATAAATACAGAGGTGAAGCTAGGCTATTGCAAGATTTCATTATGTTAAACAAAAATTAGTGTTTTTTATACAAATTTTACTGAACTACACAAAATAAACACAGGCGTGCACAGGTGGATGTAACACATGTTAGACCAGGATAGCATATTCCATATTCCTGTGTACTGACACTGAGCTGTGACTTCACCTTCGTTCTACCAACCTCACCTTGTGGAGGTGTGGTGGAATCACATGTAGTAGTGTGAACCTTCAAATTATTTTGTTTATAGTTTTTATTTTGCCTTTAACGTGGTTGCCTACCTGAATCTATACACTTTCCCACATTTTACAGTAATCTTTTTCCTATCCCTTTTGCTGCTTTTACATTAGAAATTTTCCATTTCCTCTCTCTCTTTACTCCATTCAATAACAGTTTGTCCAGCGCCCTTATGTACTTGAAGGGGTTCCTTTAAATGAAACTACAGTATGATTAGTGGCTTACGCTGGCCTCTGACCTTTGTCTCGACTAGGGTCACCTCTCAGTCTCGTAGTATTAGTAGTATGATGGAAAGTCTGCACTTCATTTTTATGGCTTGTGCATAGCAGCAATGTGAGATTTTGAAGTGCATGCCAATTACAGTATGTCCGTATAGCTTCCGTGCTTTTGGCCCTCAGGCATGGTTAAAAAGCACCACTTGACAAGTAGGTAATTGGTGGTGTTAGCAGACTACTGTTTTAACAACTGATTGTTAACTATTTCATTGTTACGTACTTGTAATTTCTATTTACGTGTGTGTTTTAGTAAAATGTTTTTTTTTTTTTTTTTGTAGTGAGTGTAGCCTACATTGTTTACACACCAGAGAATCAACTTTGTAGTAACATTGGGAAACATGGTGCACATAGTGTGATTGTCAACGTAGCTTTTAGAGGAGTTCACATGTGTTGTATTAATTTCATTTAGTACTTTTCCATATTATTTGCAGAGTATCTGCCTCTGTCCTTTCCAGTCTCATAATATGTAGATGGATGTTTGCTACGTTGATGAGATTGTCATGCTCTGCTTCTCAATAACCTGTTGTTTTCAGGGCGTTTTGCCTTCTTGTGTTTATTTCTGTCAGGAGCAAGTTAGTAATGTTTGTTTATTTTTGTACAACATATTTGTAATATTTTCCTCATTAGTATAACTTTTTGCAGTGGTATACAGTGCTGTACTTGATGATCTATTGTTCCCATGGTAAAAAAATAGAACAATATACGATAGTTGCAAAATAAATTGTGAAATGCACAGTAATATTAGTTTATTACGTTCTCTTTACGATGTGGATATACATTGAAAAACTGGGCTATTTATATCAAAATTTTTCAGGACAGTGATTTATGGCATTTGAAGTGGGATATGTGATAGTGTCTTAAGGAGGGAGTTCACCGTAAAATTTAATTTTCGTAATATTTTTTTTATATTTTTACAGGATATGGTAGGTTTTGTAGGCATACATTGTGACTATATATATATTTTTTTTCATCAATGAAATTTTTAGCTTTGGTAGTTTCTGTATAATGGCATGGCAAAGTCCAAATTTGCATTAAATGGTTTTATGCTGGAATGGAAAACAAACTAACGAAATGAAATAATTCACACTAAATAACAGGGTCACAGACTACATAAAGATGCACAAAAAAAGCATTGATTTTATTTTTTGTATAATTAAAAAAATAATGCTTTTAAAATAACAAGTGGCCAATTTTCTGAAATTTTTGAAGATACAAAAAGTGTCCCATGCTGTTTTATACATCATGGTCTAGTCTACTCTGTGACATTGTTGTTCAGTGTAAATTTTTAGTTTCTCTTTCTAGCATAAAACTGTTTTATGCAAACTTGGACTTTGACGTGCCTTTGTAAAAAAAATTATGAAAGACTTAGTGTTGTCTGTAATACGAACCATTGAAAATTTAAGCATGACCATTTTTTTACTGCAAGGTACTACGTATACTAATCTTTTACCAGGAAAATTGTATAGACTACCTCATCTGAATCTTAGTTCCTGAACATCAGATTAGAGGCAAAAGCATTGTACTTACTTATAGCCTCATGTACCTATGTGATGTTGGAGCCAGTTTTATTTGTTCCTCTTGATATTAATAGTTGTGATCTGCCTTCATATACAGCTATAAACATCACTACCTTTAAACGTACCAGTAAATTGTGGAACTGTTGTTTGTTCACTAGCAAGGGTTTCTGACTTGTTACGATACAAAGGAGTAATTCCGTACTAGTTGTTTTACATGCCTGTACTTTGACTTTAGTTTCTAAACATTGTCGCCAGCAGATGATACTCTCAAGTCTGGTACATCACGTAGGTTACTGTGTTACCGCATTTGACTTTTATGTATTTTGGGTTATAAATGTTCCTAGTGTAAAAGATACGGTATAACACCTCTCAGGTGAATTTGAGAAGCAGAGTCATAGTCTTTCTCATAACTACTTACTGTAATTTTTTTGTGTAATGTTACCTGTTTGCACCAATGTGTTTTGTCGTGGCTGTGCTGTTCTTTCCTCTTATTAATTTCTTTAAGAATGTTTTATGGTAATTCTTAATTATGTAACTAGAGTAATGGTTGTACTCCTATCAAGTACTCTGTAACTTTACAGTTATCCTAGAGATGTGAAAATAACTGAAACATTATGTCGGTGATTAATAAGTATGTACCTAAATGTTGTGCTTGTTGCAAATTTTTGTTTTGAATAGTTTTTATACTTTGTGTTTTGGTTTTGTGTGATGATTTCTTCAACTTCTCTATGCATAAAATTTACTTACTGTTTGTTATTAGCTGATGTTGGTGGTTGCAAATTTTTTATGACACCTACATGCATTTGTAAAAATTGTCCAATTTTGTCTATAGTTGTATATATTGTAGCAAATGTACAAAATAATCGTACATACTGTAGTGTGGATATCCATGGTGACTAACTATTGTTTATAATGTACATGATTTTAATGTAAAAAGTATAATTTAATGTGTTTTTTAGTGTGTTCTTGTGCTGTATTTAGACATAATCATCTGCTCTGAACTGTTGCCAACAAGTGCTTGGGAAATGTCTTTGTGGGAGTTATGAGAGGTGGAAGAGTTATATGAGATTAGGGTTGCCAGTATCGTGCCTGGAACATAACTCTTAAAAGTTACTTAACAACTTGTCCTTTTTTAGGTTCTGTTTCAAAATGTGTTGTGTTATATAACGTTGCCTTAAACAAGCTCCGTGTGATGAGTTTTTTTTACTGATGTAGTATTGTTTAATGTTGCAAGTTACTTCCATTATCACAGGCCTGAAAATTAACGCATGTATGGTATTACTAGTTTCAGTCCAACGTAATTGTTAGGTGATAAGAGTATAAAATTTAGTTTGTTGCATACAGTAATTGTTTGTTGTGGGTGGACGTCTTGCAGCGGGCTGGGCGACGAGAGGTTTTTGTCGGTATCCTAGAACAAAACTTTGACAAGCTAGGTAGGAAGTAGTTCAGAAGGAAGACGAGATGTAGTGCAGTGGGGATGAATGTTAATTTGTGGTGCTGTTTTGTTACTTTGTCTTCCGCTGATGTCCACCCATACTGTTGTATTTCACAGATGTGGGGTGACGGAACGAACGTGAGTAGTTTGTCAGTCTACCGCATTCTCCTGCTTTCAGTCTCGTGTGAGGTCAACATTTTACCATTCTGACTGTTTACTGTCTCTTTCGTATAACTTCAGTAAAATTTTAAAATTCCAAGGCTTCTTATAATTTACATGTGATGTAATTACACTAATGCCAATCACAATGCAAGCCAAAATTTTCTGTATAACAGTGCAGTGGAAGTCATGTCTTTATTTTAAAACTGTAAATGTCCACACTCATTCCATCAAACATGTACAACACAAAAAAAGAAATTACTCTCAGAACTTTTAAAATACACTGCTGTGTACTTAAGTTTTGTAAAACTGAGCGAATGATAATTGACTGCTAAAGGAGGGACTTGTTTACATTAGATTGTTATTCGAAGCAGTGAATCTTTATCATTTTATTTTTGAGTAAAGGGTCTGTTTATTAGTCCATGTACAGAATCTTATCTTGCATGTATTTACAGTACTTACAAGGAAATGTTATTACAGCAGTTTTTCGCTGAGAACTAACAGGTGTGGCCAGTGTCTGTAGTATGTTCTGGAATTATGAATCAATTTCCATAACAAACAGAGTGTATTTACAGTAGTTTCATGTATGTTAAACTATTTCAGTTATTTTCCAAGATATTATATGTGATAGTGTTAGTTACAATTGCGACTGATATATTTTTATCTGAAAACTATGGGTGAATTTGTGCACCAGTGATTTTTGTTTCTCCTTTTAACTGTTATATTTTGAAAAGCAGATAGTAATAACTTCTATTATTATTCATTTTTCATTAAACAGGAAGTTGTAATGTATGTCAAAATTACGTATTTGAATACAATAAAACCCTGTTACAACATTTTTCAAAGGACCGTAAAAGAAATGGTTTTAAATTCAGGAAAACTTTATATGTAAGAATCAATAATTTTATTGAAGCACCTTTTGATTTCATATTGTTACGTATAGTCACCTATGTAATTATATTAAATGGTTGTGCAGTATGTGTGTCTTCAGAAACACCAAATGTATATAAATAATTATAGAAATATAAATATAACACATTGTATGTATTTGAGTAACTTCGTCACTTGTCTTTTGTGGGGTCATGACTCTCGTTTTTGGGATTATCACTAACATCCCTGCACTTCTTACCTGTGACACACTTCCAAACACAGACTGTGTTGAGTAGTTGTTTGTTAGGCAAACTGCTTCGTTATTTTGTCTGAAATGCTAATGTTACAAAAAAATGTACTAGGATTGGGGTTATTATCTGCTCAAGAAAATTCTATGTGCAGGTTATATAAAATACTATGCATTCTGTTATAGGCAGCAAATCAAAACATTATGATTATTGTAAAATTATGATAGGACAAAGGGAAGAAAGTTATCAGATAATGAAATGTTATATTCAGAAATGCTACAAACAGTGTTCTATTGCATACATTTTGAAGAAGAGGTTTATTACTACTGTGTAGGTGTTGTATTTTTTTCTCCTTCCTAATTCGTAGCAGGAAATAATCTACGTCTTGGTTAATGAAGTTATTGTATGTTGGAGATGTCCTGTACAAAGAGCTGGCTACGTTGCATTGTTTCCGCAGCTGAGAGGTGTTTGATCGGAACTCAACACTGGATAGCTGTGTTCCAATTTGATGCTTGTTGTTTTGTGATCTGAATAAAAAATATTTACTGTTTATAAAGGGAGACAAAATTTGTTTTGTACGAACCTAAAGCAAGTTTTAAACAGAGAAGTTTTTTCTGTTTACTGAATCAAATGGTGGGAACAATGTAATAGCAATGGTAGAAAAGTTATGCTTAAATTACCTGATAAAATAAATTATATATAGTACTTAAGCATTTATAAAATACAAATTGAACATGTAAGTAAATGTTGTTGTGCAGATTAGATGAGTATGGAACGTGAATTTGTGATTGCTCTGGTTGCCATTTCATTCAATATTTCTACAGTTTCCATGTTACCACACTTCACATGCAAAAAAATCTCAATAATAATAACAGTTGTCTGCTGAAAGTTTTAGCAGAGTCACAAGTAGAAGTCACATGTATTCTTGACTAAAGGGCTTATTTGAGGATGTATTTGGTCCCTTAGTTTGAATTGTAACAGCCTTTGCATGATGTTATGACCTCAATGTTTTTTTTTTTTTTTTTGTAAATAAAAAAGCTCTACGTTTGTTAAATACTCTTGCCAGCTGAATTGGAAAATTGTGTATATTGGCTCAATGTTACGCTTGTAAAAATACAGCTGGTATGTTTGCTGTCAAGGTAGAATTCAGCATCAGCTTTGTCAATAACTATTCGTACTTTTATGTAACTTGGTTCAAGGAAATTACTTTGTATTTTACAGTCACTGGTTTTGTAAAATTGAGTCAAGCTAGATTGGACCCTTATGACAGTAACTTTCTAGGGGGGGGGGGGGGAAGCTTTTCCGCATAAGGGCAGACATTAAAAAAAAAGTAATGCTCGAGAAAGGGATATTTTATACTATCTCATATTTAAAAAAAAAAAAATTATAAATAAGCACATAAGAACTTATAGCAACCATCAAGACAATTTACATAATCTTCTCAGGGAAAATTATAGGTTTTATGAGATATTTACAGCATAAATTTTTATTTCAGTTTCAGATGCTTAGATTTTAGTAACAAGCCCGTAAATGTTATATACACTACCAATTTTCAAATAAAATATCTAATTTAAACCAATAGCTTTGTAATTTTCAGCTATGGGAGTGGTTCATTTTCAATTGCATCTAGTGCTGGGAAGATCAGAAATTTTAGTACAAATAATGTATATAATTTTATTTTATTTTACTGACAGTTTGTAAATAAAATGATATTGCCAGAGATTGTTCACTATCGCTTGTTGACATCATTAATATTAATAAAGTTTAAACAGAGCCTCTCTTAATTTTCGAGACTGCGTCATCCATTTTTTACTGAATTTCAATGAAAAAACAAGATTATCTACAATACAAATGTATAAAAGATGCTGACTGTTCTGTCCAGTGAAAAAGATGTGTGCACACAATGTAGCTGTAGGGAAATGTTAGCTGTACCATGTACAGTAATTGGAAGGTACATATTGGGTAGCAAAAATAATGTTGTAAGTACTGTAGTTCTAGTGTATGTCCACATTCATATGATACCTGTATCTGGCGGTGAGGATAGTAAACTTTATATTATGAATAAGTCTGCTCATGACTGCACAATTGTAAGCCTAATTGATTTGACTGTATTTACCGTATTTATTTACAAAACATAAGTTCTGCCATGCAATGTGTACACTACATATTGTTTGTAAATGTTTGTAAGGTGTGATACTGTGTAGAATGGTGGAAATAAGGAAGCTAGTTACTAATTATAATTGAGTTGAGATAGAAATGCACAACCACACGTGTTAGTATGCATACAAAAAAACTGACTGATTTCATGTTTCTTTCATGAGGCAGGTGGTTGAGTCAGTTTCCTTGGATGTCTGTGAGCTGTGGTAGATAGTGAGTAAACTTTGCAACTGATACAATGGAAGTCATAGATTAAAATATCCTCTTAAACAACTCTTAGTTCAAGAAGTTAAGTACAGTACTTAGTTTGTTTTACACCTGTGAGACAGTCATCACAAAAAATAATAGTATATTATGTACACTGTGTGTGTCAGTGTGTGCAAACATGCAGAAAGTATCATGTAGTGTACTTCTTCACGACTTTCAGATAAACATTTCACATCACTGGTTGTGCAGTAGTGTAGTCAGTTCAAACACCTGCTTGCAGTTCAAAGTGGTCTTAGATCAAGGCATGTATAAGTGTTTGTGGACTTCATTCTCACTCTGTGGACAACCCAGGTAAGTTTACCAACATAATGTGGACTCATTCATATCTATTTACCCCGTTTTTTAAGAATTGTTGCATTTGCATTTCTGTGATTGAAAATAAAATAAATATATTCAGAAAATTTATTTATTGTGCTTCTGGGTAATTACTTATTTTATTAGTATGTAGCTTGCCAAGTAAATGTGAAAATTGTCTAATTACTATCATCTTCTTGAATTTCCTTGTATCACAGAGAATCCTATTGGAGCTACGGAAAGTACTGTGAACATCACTTATTATGTAATGTGTTTTATCTGCTATACGTATTTCAAATTACAGTATAAGTGAAAATCTGGTAAATGGATGATAATTTTTTAATGTCATTGTGTGTCACATCTACCAGGTTAGTAGGGCGTAAAAACACTTGCCAACAAAGTATATGTGTTGTACATGTTTGTGGTTACTGTCGCACACAGTTATGTGCGTGGATCTGGTAGTACGATATACGTACCGGTAGTACTTATATACTGATCTCTATACTACTTTGTCACAAGGTAAGTCAACTGAGTGCTTGCAACCGTGCTTGTTGATTGCTCAAAGTTCAGATTTTTACAATTATGTCACACAAGCATGTATGCGTAATAAGCGTTGTTTATAAATTGTTGCGAGACTTGTTTTGTAAATTTTATTTTATTGCAGTCTTTCACATTTTTCATTGTCTACTTATGTACATCGAGAGTAGCTTTTAAATGTTTATGTTCAGTTCTATAAACTGTGTATGGACTGTATGGATTCATAGTTTTGTAATTCTGTGATGAGTGGTAAGATGTGCACAAGTCATACAAAATTACATTGTGACTTATGCCCTTCTTACTGTTCACAAAATCAAGTATGGAGGGTTGAGATGTATGTAAATGTACTACAGGACACTTCTAGTGCTCTTCTTCGTACAGCCTAGGAATAAATTGTTTCCTGCAGTACAGTATTTTAAATTAATTAACTGTGGTATTGCTTACATTCTAACCGTGGTAATGAACAACCAGCTACAATATGAGAATGTGGCTGTAAAACTCGCAGAATAGCATCACCTTTCTTCAGTGAACAACTTTGTTGTATTTGATGTAAGATTTTTCATAATGCAACATACCTAATATTTACTTACTTTAGACTATCACTGTATATGCAAGGTTTGGTAGGTTGAGAATGCTTGTCAAAAATATTTTGCTAGATATACTTTGATTGCGTATGTTTGATACAACTGTACATAGTTTCAACTAGGCACTCCACACCATGAGTCTTAGGCTAGTGGTTCATACTGCTGTATCATGTTGTCCATTTTATAACTCTTGGTAGTGTAGAAGTGTTTGTTGGTCAGCCGTGTTTATACGTAGTAGGTGCTGCTTATGCTTTAAGGATATCGGGGACTGCCTTGCGTGAACATATTCTGTCCAGCAATGCTGTTAGTAATCAGGTTATTCGGCCTGGAAGACACGCTGTCTCTTGCTTCATGCTTGCGATCAGGTCAGTTTAGCAATTCACTTCAACATTACTGTTTCTGTCTTTCACATCAGTTTGTTTGTAAATATGTACAGAAGAGCACAGATTTTGTAATGTGCCACAGTTCCCGAGGATGGTTTCAAATATTGCTGTCTTCATGAAGTTGAGGCATTCGTAAAATTGAGCTACTATTCATAAAACATTTAAATTTTGCAGAGATTTAAAATTAGTCTCTCACAAATTAATTCATAGCATTTTTTGGTGGTTCCAAAGAACAACTTCGTTAAATTGTTGTGTTTTAGAAAAATTAGAGTTTGTATGTAAAATTCAGGGTTGTACTGAATAACAAATATGCAGTTAAAATTAGGTGAAAAAATTTTTTTGAAACAATACAGAAGTTAACATTAATACTGTATGTAATTGCATTTCAGAACATCAGTTTACATTATTAGTTAATTTATAATTTATATTCCTCCAGCATTTAAAAAATCTAACTCTCTAAAACTGCAGGAATCTTATAATTCACCAAGACAAATTTTATAGCTATCATAATACTCTTCTGTAAAGTACAGTATAACTAATGTCTTGCTTCAAGATATAATTATTTACAAGAAGCATGGTGTGCACTGCTAGACTATCTCCCTAACAACTTGGAAGATCATGTAGGGTAAATGTAACGAGGGTAGATATTTGTTGTCAGCGAAGCTAACAAGTGTCGATGCTGTTCGTGACTGGCCAGTTTGCTGGGTATGTCTGCATTCGTGTTGATTTGAACTTAGAAGGCAAGGTGTACATTTTCTATGGCTGTCGGATTTGCGTTCTGTTTGTTTACCTTGGTCATTAAAAACAGTACTACAACTACTATATTAATTCCATTACCGTGCAACGACCACATTTCAAGTTCATATTCCCTCTGTTATCTATAACTGTTTCTTTTGGGAACATGAAGTTAGAAGCGATGCTACGATAACTAACCAGTTGTACGTCAATGAGAAGTTGTGCACTGTTAGACAATTGGTACATATTAAAATTGAAATTTTCAGTTCTTCTAAAAAATTTATATTGACGATTTACGAGAGACTGATGCAAATCATTGAAAATGTTAACATGCTTGGAAACAGTTACTTGGTTTTACAAATCAGAGGAAAAGATAACATTTCGATGTACAATATTAGTATACAGTAATTATTTTTTAGCTTTTGTAGTAGCTATTTAGACCTGTTCTGTCCCAGTCGTCAGGTGAGAGGTTGCGAAGCAAGAGACTTGTGTGCGCGGTAGCTTTGCTTAGTCATTTAACAACTGCCTAACTGTATACGTAGCAGCTGGTCGAGTCTAGTAGCGACCAATGATGCTGTGTTTGTACTTAGCCTACAGCATTGTATTGTATAGAGATACTGTATGTACAACTTTGTGATAATACCGGCGACTGCATGCTATATTCTCAGCCCACGTCTTGCTTATTGCAGTAAGTTTGTATTCTTTGGGAGTGAGTACTATATATGATATGTAGTGCAGTTCAGCTTACTGATGTAGAGGTTGTTCTACTCGTGGTTGTGACAGGATAAGCTTGACAATAATGTGCACTGTGTTATTGCTACAGTATATGTACGTTGACTTGTTATTAAATATCTCGAGTTTATTTGAATCTTTACTGATTTCAAATGGAAAGAAGGTTATTAAATATTTATAATGTAAATATATACTGTATCATGGTTACATTTTTAAATTTGTTATTCATATTCCGATGTTTACTGGACTGTAAATACGCAGTGAGTTGTTATCGAGGAGTGCGGAAGGGAATCGAACATTGCAGTTGTGAGGTTAACTACTTGTCATTATGTACCAGTAAAGATACGAAACACCACAATCAATTTTCATGTCAGTGTTTGATGTTTTCATTGTCTTTGGTAGTGTGTGAGTTTTGCAGTGAAATAAGTACTACAAGATTTCTAGCTGTGTTACAATGCTTGTGTGTTATCGTCATAATTTTTAAAAGAGTTTAATGAAGCAGCTCGAGACCTGTTTATTCCTCCATATTCTAGGATAGTGGTTGAATGTGGAGGTTTAATTATTGTAAGTATTTGCAAATGAAAGGTTGTATAGCACAGTA
This sequence comes from Medauroidea extradentata, assembly GCA_003012365.1. Taxonomy (NCBI): domain Eukaryota; kingdom Metazoa; phylum Arthropoda; class Insecta; order Phasmatodea; family Phasmatidae; genus Medauroidea; species Medauroidea extradentata. The sequence continues at coordinate 30,567 of PNEQ01000354.1, forward strand.
TTATTCTGTTACATTTGTAGTGCCTTATCTTTTTCATCCTTGTTCTGTACTTTGTGGTGTGTTGTGTGTTAGTGTGTGCAAAATTTGTCTTCGTGTTAATTTATCAATTATTAAAACTTGATGTGCATTTTAATACAAAGGAACCTCAATAATACAAACCATGTTTATTCAAAGTGGTTTTCTTTTCCTCTCAAATAATTAATTAAATACTGTATGTGCTAAATAAATATTTTCTTATATAAATACAGCATTTGAAATAATGTAACCTCAAGTTCACTGGCAAAAGTAAGATATGGTTGTCATACATGTGTTTTTTGACAGTTGGAAGATACTTTTAAATTACATTTTTTTAAACGTTTTTGCGAACGACTGTAATAAAAACCTCCATATTCATTACAAACTTTGATGATTTGGGTCCTTTCATGTTTGTATTAAAGAGGTTTCATGTATAATATGTTCTATTTCAATTTATATGTCTTTTAGAGATATTCACACATAAAATTTATCTTAGAAGTGTTGATATATTGTTGATATTACCTTTACAAAATACTTGATAACTCCATTTAGGCATGTTATTTGTCTGTTACTGATGTCCTACAATTGTTATAAAAATATGAAACATTGGCTTTGTGTGAAAGTCCACTTAGATCAATAAATATAACATTATGACTAAAGTATGTCTTTGTTTCGAGTGTCATCACTAAAACATTTCTATTCTTGCCCAATAATAGATATACGGACTAAAACTTTGAGGAAATAATCACAATTATGGTTTGTAACTTAAGACGTATCTGAACATGTAATGCTATCCACCCTTCAATATTAGTTTTGTATTTGTGTTTTGCAAGAGATCATAAACAGCGTAGAATAAAACCACAATTTTTTCAAACATTGTTAAGTGTTATAAACCATATAGGCAAGAAAAAGTTGAAACCCTATACCAACCTGTTCATGGGCAGACTAGAAAACAACTTCCTCAGTCACCAGCCCAACCAACCGTACTGCTGGATGAGATATATTGATGATATCTTCATGATATGGACCTCAACAGAAGATCAGCTGACCCACTTCCTAAACAGCTTGAATACTTACAGTCCACTTAACTTCACCTGGTCATTTTCCAAGACGCATGCAGTTTTCCTAGATGTCGAGTTGGCACTACACAGTGGCATCATTCACACCTCAGTACACACAAAACCAACAAACAACCTCCAATACCTTAATTTCAACAGCTGTCACCCATACCATGCCAAAAAGTCACTACCTTACAATCTTGCCACCAGAGCCAATCGCATATGTTCAACCCGCAGAGACCTCAACAAACAGTGCCAATAAATAGCCAAAGCTTTCACAGACAGAGGCTACCCTGAACCAAAAACAAATCCAATGAGCCACCTCCAATACCAGCAACACTACCAAAGCCCCTGGTGGTACCATATCATGAAGGCCTAGGCAAACTCCGACCCATTCTTAACTCAGGCTACAAAATCTTGTCCTCCTCACCACAAACCCAAAACCTTCTTTCAAAACACCCAGGATAGCTTTCAGACGACCACCCAACCTCTGCAACAAACTAGTACGTTCCAAACTCCCACCTTCTACAGCTACCAACACTATTACCAATCTCAAAGGTTCTCATCCCTGTAATAGCTCATGTTGTGGCACGTGTGCCATCCACCAGCTTCTACATCATTCAAAAGCAGGCAAACCAACCACGTCTACCCCATCCAAGTCAGTTACAATTGTACCCATGCAGCCCATCATAACAAAGACTTTGACTCATGCTACAGCACTAGAGTGGTGAGGACCCTGCCAACTACAAGCCATAGCTCTGAACTCAGACGATGGGAACTAGCTCACCAATATATCACTAAACCCAGGCAACCACCAGGTTTCAATATAAGATAACATCCCCAGTCATTCAGCTTCCCACAACCACTGTACCCGTATATCCTCATTATCCTCTTCTACTTAAAGCTTTTGAATCTCCCGCCTCACATCAGTTCAACCATTGGCCGCTAGGTGCATCAGCATCGGTGCATCGGCAGCCACATCGCAGTCAGCCATGTCTCTTCGCCTGAGGAAGCTGCTCTAAGCAGCGAAACGTCGCGGTACGCGCTTCTGCGATTATGTGTCGTCCTATTTGTGTGTGTATCTGTCAAATACTAAAATTTGAGTACTTGTGCTTCTGTCTTTTGTACATACTTAACATAGAAATATATTACTCAAATATAAACACATCTTGCTGTCACAAAATAATTAAGAGTTGAGTGAATGTCTCATAATTAGAGCCCGGAAATTTTCGCAAACCGCGAAATAATGCAATATAACACAAAATATGGAGCAATTGTTTTTATTCGCGAAATTCTTTAAATATGTTTGTATTCACGTAACAGCCACGAAATTGCTTATTTATAAGTACTGTAGACATAACTCTGTCTAAATGGTTATTTATTTACCCTGAAAACATTTTCAAACAGTCAAATTTTACGAGTTTCTGTCCATCGTATGCACTAGGGGTGAACCTATGCTGATTACTGATCATACAGATCGGCAGATTTTGGTAATTTTGCCGATTGCATGATCGGCTTCATGCGTGCCGATCTTGTTTGCCAATTAGCACATTTTCATTTGGGAAAAATAACTCCATGTCAATTTGAAGTACAGTAGAACCCTGTTAGTATAATGTTTCTGAAGGGACTCAAAAAGTTTTTTCATTATAAATGGGAAAACATTATAAGAGGGTAATAGCCTATTATAAAGTAGTTTTAGGGTCCAAATGACTGTAACATTATAACCAGGAAAACATTGTAAGTGGGAACACTATAACAGGGTTCTACTGTAACACAGAAACACGATAATATTGTTTGCTTCAGAATCGTTGCTTGGCATTTTTATTCATATTTACGTTACGTGTTGTGATCTTGGCAGTGTTTGTAATTGATCAATATAAGTTACGTAATATACAACTAGTTACTATAACTAAACGAACTGTGTGGAATATGCGATGGACGTTTATTGTACGTGAAAAAATAAATATTCGCACATGCACTTGTTTCATTACATGAGAAAATAAACATGCCCACCATCTTTGTGCTTTGTCACAAATTTAGTACTGCCAACAGGAGAAATACGATCAGAAAAATTCCCAATTTTCAACAGAGTTATATTTAAAACTTTTGTAACTGAATTAAAGTTACTATTGTGATTTAATATCCCAAGCTCAGAGATATACGGAGTAGACCAATATAAATAAATTATCATCTTGTTGACTCCTGAAACAGCGGTCTTTGTCGATATATCTCATGCTGTCATGCAAATTGGGAATGGGCAACACTGGTTATGTACGAGTAGTGTTCAATAATCAACTTGTTCAATGGTCGAGAGTTGGTCAAAGTATTGAAATCGCTCAATCAATATATAGACAAGAAATTTTGTTTACGGGCGTACAATGTACGACATCACATGACGTGAAAGGGAATCAACGTGACTTGCCTATTTGGGTTTGAGGTTTTAAAGATTCGTGTGTGGGTTGTGAGAATAATGATTTGTGTATTTGCATAGCAAAGTTGAGCGGGAATGCCTAAAATGGTAAGTGTGTTTGATCGGGCCCGGGAATTTGAACGTGATGGTTTGTATGTCTTTGATAAATCAAATTGTGGTTAACAAAGTCAAAGACAGTGATGGGGGTAGTCTAGACATTGTTCCCGTTCTTCTAGCCGTAAAACTTGACCACACAAACTTTGCTTGCTGTGCACTCAAAACTTTATGGGTGCCAGTGTCCAATGTAGACTCTTGAGAGAACATTTTCGGCTTACTCCGATGTATTTTCAGAGAAACGAAGAAGCCTGAAACCTGAAAACTTAAAATAGATGGTGGCAATGTATTGTGGAAGTACATTTTAAGGAAAGTGGTGCCATAGCCTAGGTCTAGGTATTAAAGTTTTGTTGAATAATAACTCAATCTTCAGTAAGATTAAATTTCCATTTACGGTTGGAACTATTTTTGAAAATACAAGATTGGCATGCTTTTGATTTTTTGATTTAGAGTTTTAAGAATTTCATGGTAAGTTTTTTTTTTCTTCTAAATAATTTAGCTATTGATTGAAATTATTGATCAAAGAAATAAATGTGGTAGCCTAGTCCTCTTGTAAATTACATCGAGCACACTTGTTTTAAATTGTTTAAAAAAATAGTCGCCTAATTATTTTTTAAAAATAATTAGATACCTTTCCCATTAAAATTTATTTGACGAATTTCCAGGGTTTTTTTTTTTACGAAATCTTTAATTTTTTATGATGAAATATGCTCATTTCATTCAACGTAAATGTGTGCCTCTACTCGTACTTTTTGGGGTAGTATACGCAGTAATCCGTTTGACAAGTGAAACATACTGTACCTTTTAGTGTGTGTTCTGTACTGATAATCCTATTACTGTTTGAGTGCAGCAGTTTCAACATGTTTGACTTAGTGTGGTGCATTGCCAATATATTGATTATTGTATGGCTATGTTTGTATTTAAGTAATTTTTGGAATCAGGGTCATATTTTCAAGGTCGCTGTCTTGTGTCAGTGCAGTATTCTACCAACCAGTGACATCTCACGAGTGTGTTTGGACCTGTAACCGGTAGCTGTTCAATATAATGTCTGCAGGTTTGTAGCTTAAGCAAAGGAAGAGGGAAATCCTGCTCCAATTTAAGAAGGGTTTTTGTTACGTTGTAGTAAATGGGTGCTGACTTCATAGTGTCATCAGTGAACTTACATCTTTATTGTAAAAGATTATCACATGCTTGTACACCTTGACGTGTAGCAACCTTATGTTGTGCGAATGGTCAAGGAGCGTACGTCTTGGGGCTAGCATACAAGACATTTTAACTAACCTGTGCACAATAGGAATGGTCCTATATTTTGTTAGTTTTCTTGTTCATGTAAAACATAAACAAACCGTTCTTACTATGGAAATGTGTTTTTGCACCAAGTTAACAAATGTTACTAGATTTTCGTAAAAATCTTCCAGTTTAAACACTAAAGAAGAGATGTATTAGAAAATGTCCGAGCACTATATTTCTTACGTTATTTGTATCTGGCATATCTACAGTATGTATATTGTTGAAATTATCCACAGTTATACGTGTGTGATCCCACATTTTCAGTTCTGTTCGATTCCATGTAGATTCTCACTACATGAATTGAAATTTGTTTCCAATTTAGATTCCTACAGTACTGTAGTTTAATATTCAAAATATACATAACTCTCTCTGGTAGTGCATATTTGGAGGAAGAAAAACATACATACATCACAACTTTTGCACCATTACAATTAATCAAGACTCAGTTACGAATTTCAGCCTTCAAGTAATAAAAACTAGTGCACACTTAAGCCACACTAACTTACAAAATACTACGACCCTAAAATTTAGTACCACTTTCATCCATCATTTTGTTACACCATCATAAACTGCGACTGAAGAATAAGACAACAAATGTTAGATGTCTGTTAGAAGCCTGCGTCCAGGAATCTATTTTATAACCCAAAGTTGTTACGTGTATGTGTTTTGTAAATACACTTCAATTTGCCAAAATCAAATAAAAGTAAATTAAACTTCTAAAATATCTGGGTAGTACTAAACTAGATTAACCTATCAAAATATTTGCATATGTATGTGCAACTATTGTTTGATTCCAAAATGTCACTGTAAGGACAATATTGTTCAAAATTTTAAGTCTGCGGTTATACAATGCACTCACTAATATTTTAAAATTTCTTAAAACCTACGTGTCAGTATAAATGAATATGTGATTATTAATGCACTGTATTTTAAGAAAATTCTATTACTATTTTAGCATCAAAAAACATTGAAAACTAGTTGGTGGAAATTTATAGTGAAATTTCATGTTACCGGAAATGACATGTTATGTTGGTCACAGTGCAAGCAAAACGAGATGCAAAATTGCGAGTTTTGTCTCAGATGTGATGTTAACCTCTGTATGAAAGCTATTACTGTAATGACAATGTTTAAGTTTTTAAAATGACTTTATATAAATGTCAAAAATAGTTTTCAGATAAATGTGGTGCTAATCTGAAATGTGCATCTAGCAATTATTTTCACCCAGCTCATTGGAGTGAACATATATGCAATATTTATATTGTCTTAGTGGCAATCTATATAGGTTTAACTCCTGGGTGAATTGCAGTACTGTACGTAACTGTTTAAGAACTTGCATTAACTTTCAAAAATAAGAATCAAGTAACTTTGATTCCAAATATTTTGTTCAGTTCTGAGTTCAAAGAATCAAATCGGGCTTAACATTTTCGGGTACTCGCACACCTTACCCACATTACCTGCTGTTTATGAACCGTAATTCAAATATGCTGTTAACATTTTAAGGGTCTATACCTTGTTCACAATCTAGTGCCGACTATAAGAGTCACTCAATTTAGTAGAATACTAGCTAACATTCTAGCTAGTGTTAACTTTCCTGTACAAAAAAAGTCTTGTGTTCTATGATCAGTGCAACATATTAAATTTTAGTCACTCTCAAATTTGAAAAATATCGGAAGTCGTGCTCGGACACCATTAAGAACCACATATTTAAAGTTTCTTTACAAAATAAATGTTACTGGTAGGAAGGGGATAGATTGAGCTGCCGTTCATACAACACAGGTAGTGAAAAGCAGGAAGCTCGTGTTCTTCTCGACCAGTGTGGCTGGTGATGAGGTGAGTGAGTGAGAGATTTTGGTCAGCACTTAACATCAAGGTCTTCAGCGCTGGTGAGGGGTGACGTGAGGTGAGTGTGGAGCAGTGCTGGAATGAAAGGACAGGGGAGACGGGAGATCCCTGAGAAAACCGCCGACCAATGGCATCGTCCGACACAATTCCCACATGCAAAAATTTGGGGATCGCACCCGGATTACCATGTTGGGAGGCAAATGGTCTGACCCCTCGACCACCGTGGCCCTTGGTAATGAGGTACAGGAGAAGATGAGGTAGGAGCACTTTGTGAGTAACAATAGTACTGTCACATATTTTTCAACCTGTGAAGAGTCTGGGGTTGAACTGTAGGTGTCTAGGTAAGAGATAGTAGCCAACTACGAAACAAACATGACACCCACTTCACATTACATTCTGCCTTGTTTTAAAAATACAGAGCAGGTACCGTATGTGATGTTTTTATTGTAGGTACCGTTCCAGGTTTACCAATGCAATACAGTATATGTGTATCATGACTCAGGTTTAAGGTGGCTGCCTGAGTTGATGTACAGTGCACTTTGAAGCCTTTAAGGGCACAAGTGGTAAAGATGACACAGCACGTGCGTCATACCTCATCTTAGCCTCTCGGCACACGTCTCTGAACTAGCGTGCAGTCTTGTTGCCAACAACTATGAGACATTCAGTAGTGACCCCTCTTATTTTATAATGTGTTGTAAACACCCATACTTATCTTAAGATTGTGTTTCACGAGATTCATGCCTAAAAAGACCACAAATACACCAATTTCCGTTATTTTCAGCCACAAGAAGTTAATCTCTAAAATATTTCTGGAGGACCTGACGCGGGAATACACACAAGTGGAATTCTTTGAAAGGAAATCCTACGCCTACATAACTCACATTCAGCAGTTTTGAGTGAATATTTATTTACCAAAGCTGTACGTTCTGCTTGGCGACATTGTTAGACGGCCACCGTAATGATATGAGAGACTGTTAGTTGAAAGAAAAACTTGTTTACAAGAAAGTTTCGCAACACATTGTTGAAATTTTACTTGACAAAAGTAAAACTCAATGGAATAAAAATATTCATAATGGTGGCTCAAAAATTACTCCAGTTGTCAAAATTAAACTGTCGGTAGAAACGTAAGTAATCGTAGGTCATATTGTTGATTGTTTATGTTCAAATGAACTGTTGTATCTGCGAGGTCCCAGTAGTAGTAGAGACTTATTACGTCAATAGTTATAAAAGGGGAACACCATGGCAATGTTTTTCTTGACTTTGAGCACTCTCATCTCACGTGGCGTGAGGCGAGAGACAAGGTCTGGCCTGCGTGACGGATGCTGCAACTTTCTCTTCTCCACCTTGGCATACAGGGCATCTATCTCTTCAGTCGTGAGTTGTTGGGAACTCCTCGCGCTGTAGTCGGGTTCCAGGTCGTAAGAACTGAGAATAGCGAGGGCAATGCCCATGCCTTCTATCTTGGCAACGGCTTGCTGCATCGCTGTGCTCGAGTCCTTCTCCAGAGCTTCGCACAGGTCTTCCACCAGGTTGTTGAACTTGTCGTCCTCGTCTGCGAGCCGCCGCCCCACCTCTATTATCTCCTGCATCGTCTCGTCCACGCTGCTGAACCTTGCCTTCAGCTTGTCCGTCATGTCGTACCGTGCCAAGATTGCGCCGATGCCCTCCAGGTTTGCCGTTGCCTCCTCCGTGTCACTGGACGCACTGTGTAGGCTCACTCGCAGGTTTGCCAGGATGTTGCTGTAGATGCCCTCCGTCATCGGAGCAAGTTCAGCTGTGCTTCTGTGCAGGCTGGCAGCTTGTAAGTCCATTGTCTGGAACATCACAACGCTGGTCTCTCGTGTTGTTATGGTGAAATCTCTATAGAGCCTAGTCGTGATTTCAACTTTCTTTAAGGTGGAACCCTCTGCCGTTTTGCATAAATATAAATTTTATGACAGCTTTTGTTTCTGAATTATTTTTATACATTTTGCCATGAGAAGTACAGAATATGACAAGGTGAACAGTTAATAAATATACTGACATTTGTAAAATAATTTTATTAATTTGGCTCAAGAGATTGCAGTTACAAAATATCTGTACTGCTACTCCACTAGCTAAATAAAGGAAATTATTCTATCAATGTTGTATTCAAACTTTTCAGTAAGTCAAAGTCTGCTGCCTGTCATGGCCAAAGGTCTAAAAATATATCGGAACCAAAGATATAACAAAAATTAAGTAAAAGCAAGACAGTGGCAGATATTCCGCCTTAATGCTATTGTAAAATAGTTTTGTGCAAATGTATTAAGGTTGCAACTAATTGTTGAGATTTGTTGTGCTTGCGTGTGACTTCCACTGCACTGAGTGTGATTGTAGGTAATTCGTCTGTGAAAAAACAGCAGTAAAGGCTTGTTCTGAACAACAGTTAGTTCAATGTTATAAGTGTACTAGCACATTGACCTGCCGCTATGTGGGAAGTGTTTGTCACTATTGTCTGATAATGTATGTAGAGGTCTGTCACTTAAGGCCATGGGCCCGAGTTTCTTCATGTTTGACGATAATTATTTTTTAAAACATAAACGAGAACCAATATCGTAAAATCGCTCCGTAACTTTGTTATGACTGGTTTTAAATACGTGCCTTAATTTTGTCGAGACAGAAGACAGCAAAATAGTAGCTAATTAGTTAAATAACGAAATTTCCTTTTAACTGAAATATTAGCTAAAATCTTCATACAGTTTGTCTTGAAAAACTACTTTACATAGTAAAACCAATTTGCAACAAAGTTACGAAGCAATTTAACGAAATTGGTTCTCGTATGGATTTTAAAAATATTTCTCACAAAATCCGAGAAACTCGGGCCCATGCCCTCAAGGCCATGGTCTTTAGTTTCTACTGTATTTTCGATAATTATTTATTTAAGCTTAAACGAGAGCAGATATAAAAAATCTTTTTGGCAGTTTTGTTTGAAATTTGTTTTTTCAGTGACAATTATTTTTTTCTAAGGTAAGAAATTACAGTATATGGTTTTGACTAAAAAGTCACTTATTCAGAATTTTGTTAACTACATAATTAGCTGAAACCATGATATTTACTGCCTTGACAAAATCTGTCAACATGGAGTAAACAATTTTAACTCTTTCGTTGCGGGATAAAATATGTTTAATTATGCCAAGATAGTGTAAAACATTTTTTAAAAAAAATTTTTTTGTAAATAGTTTATTTTTGGTTATTTTCAAGCGAGAAAAGCATGTAACTAGTTTACACAGTCATTTAATTAGGTGTTCGACTAAAGTTTAATGACGCAAGTTAGCGATATTTTGTGTATTCCAATTTAGTCGAACATTGCAGTAAGGAGTTACACAAACAAGACAAACAGATTTTTCATATCTGCTCTCATTTAAATGTAAAAATTAATGTAACTGGAAAGGTATAAACAAGAGAGAATAGCCTTATAAGGGTTGTGTTAATGAGAGTGCAAAGTGGTAAGGTTATACTGTAAACATAATTATATGTGAAGAAGGCTTTGGCTGCTACGTTAAACCGGTAAAATAAGTAGACAGAAGATTGAGGTACTCACAGGTTAATTCTTCTTGATAGTTACACACAAATATAAAAGAACAAACACATTGTTGCTTGGATGCACGGTTCCATCAACCCTCCACTTCTTTCACCAGCAGGTTTACCAATCACACATATCCCATACTGGGCAGCTACGGTGCAAACATTGCAATGCTGAGTATATAGGTCTGACCACCAACACACTTGACAAAGAATGAATGGTCACAGAGCAGACACAAAACAAGCCATAGCCGGTAAAGTGGATCCACTTGAGAAACCAGACGCAGCACATGCTGCATCACACGAACAAAACTTTGACTCCTGTTATAACACCAAAGTATTAAGAGCGCTACCACCCGCAGACAGTAAATAGCTCAGAACTAAGACGCTGGGAACTAGCCCATCAATACATTACTAAATCTCTACAACCCCCCGGTCTGAGCATCAGATACCTGTAATCGCAACTGATACACCAGAATACCACTACACCCCCACATCCCTTCTTTTTGAATTTTCCCGCCACACCCTAGTTCGCTCCCTGGCCGTTAGGGTAACCAACCACGCTTCCACCACCGCCATTGCCGCCTGATGAAGTTAGCTTAACCAGCGTAACGTTGCGCAACCACTCATCCGTGCAACGTGTTCGTCCTTTCATATGTGTGTGTGTGTAATTATCAAGTAGTACCAGCCTGTGAGTACCTCAGTCTTCTGTCTAGTAACTTAAATGGTTTAACCAGTAAAATTAATTCTGTAACAATGTGTGTAACACTGGTGATTTTACAATCATAAATTGAACTAGCCCACCATAAAAAAATCCTTACAGTACGCAAAATAATACTCTGATATAATCAGTAGCACACCTAAAGGGGAGGATATTTTATGCCTTGTTTTGGCTGGAAGAAATAAAGGTTTCAAATGTTTTTACATATACAGATTTGATAGCTAAATATATTTTAATTTTTTTTTTGTGTCAAATTTAATGGATAGAATTGGGATTTTGAGGCCCGGAGTATAGCTGCAACTGAGATTGTCCTTTAGCAAATTTTATGTGGCCAGTGTGTAGTTTTGAATATTTTTGAGAATAATATGAAATTATTACAATCTAGATACAACAGGGATTATGGTTTCAGTAGTGTGGGTAGGAGATTGCGTTGATTATATTGCACAGTAAAAGTATAGAAGTTGCAGTTTGAGGGCAGGTTAAGGTGCAAGCAGTTTTGCGCTGCTAATAGTTATTTATTTCCCCTTGTAAGTGCAGTTAGATTTTACTGTTCACAAAGTATTTTCTACAGAGTTGTTCTATTTCACTGTTGGCCATATTCAATTTTTAACTAAAGAGTGTTGGCGATGAAGGCCTATTAATGGTTGCTAATACATATCACTTGTGCAGTTAATGTGTACTCGCAAGCATTGTAATGTAGACGCCTCTGTAAGTAAACCCACATGGCTATGTTCATATTTTCTTGCAGCGGACAGATACAATCTGACTGAAAATATAAATAAAGGCAGGTTTTCATACATACTTGCCTCATGGGGAACCACTTACTGTAAATACTGTGGAGACTACGCACCTGTTCCAACTTCTCCTTGTGCTTGAGTGCCAGCTGCGGCCCTCCTATACATCTCTCGTCACAGAACATTTTGACGATGACAGCTTGCACAGTTTTGTTGATGCTGTTGACGTACTCCTGGTCAATGTAGCAGCTTTCCGCGCCACGGAACATGATGTTCAGGAATCTGAACTGTACTTCCGCTAGCTGCGATACCACCTTCAAGTTGCGCACGTCCGCTGCTGCCTGGCAACAACGCAGTTACCAATAAGGAATGGAGACGTACTAAATAAGTGCACTGCAATCTGGGAATGTTTTCCATCAGCACGGGTACAAAATACAAATTTTTTCTGTGCTGTTTTGTGAAAGATTACCTGTGGACATCAAATTAATTTTTTAAAATACCTAGTCATGATCCTTCATCGAATGTCCTACTAACGAATATTTATACCAAGTGAGGTGGCACAATGGCAACACGTTGGACTTGCATTCTGGATAACTGGGTTCAATCCCCGGCTCTGTCCATCCTGATTATGGTTTTCCAATGGTTCCCAAAATTGTTCGAGGTGAATACTGGAATGGTTCTTTAATATAGGCCATGGCTGATATCTTTTCCCAGTTGCTGTCATTGTACCAAGTTGTGCGCCACGATTTCTAATGACCTCACTTTCCACGAGACGTAATACCCACTTACCTGACATTACCTTATCTTACTGTATCACAGTGGCATAATTTAGTGGGAGGAGGGGCAAAGTGTATGTATACATTTTTTTGTTTATTTTGTTATTTAAATAATAACGTAAGCACATAAAAAGTAAGTTTTATTATTAAAGTTTCTCATTTATAAATGCTTAATTAATAAAAAAGATGCAACAAGGTCACTGTCTCCAAACAAAAATCTCCCCCTCCCCAAGAAGAACCTGAAATGACGCCCCTGCTGTATCAGTGTGCATAATGTGTTACCCTTTGAAAGCAGCTAGGAAGAAAGTAAATTATTTATTATATATTTGAACCAAATTGTATATTTCTACAAAAATTCTGAAAACTGTCAAATTGAAAAAAAAATAAAGGTTTTTAGAAGTTATATAACAATTGTATTGTGACTTCTGTTACGACTTGCCTTGTTTGTGTTAGTTATTGTTGTAGGCAACTTCCAAAATACAGTAGTATAATTTTGATTCATGTCGTGTGTAAAGTTTTGAGTGTAAAAGTTTGGTGCAACAGAATGGTTTCAGTATGTAATACAGACATAAACTAACAAAGTTGTTGCTATCAAATTACCCTGATTAACGTGGAACTCATGGAGTACGTTGCAGACTTACTGCGGAGGTTGGCTTCACGACAGGCAGCTCATGCGTACTGAAGAAGTCCACGTATGCCTCAAACAACTGGCACAGCTGTGACGCAGTGATGGGACGACCTTGGAACATCTTAATAGACTCCTGTAGGTGCTCTGGGGACAGTAGAAGGGGCACCAGCCGTGCCAGCTGGTCTTTGAACTGCGGTCGTGCATCTGAACAAATTCATAGTTTCCTCAGTACGTAAACTTGGTTGGAGTTAATTATCTTTTCTGTCTATTATTAGTTCAGTGAATAGTAATACTTGCTCATAGTCTTGGTGCAACGGTGGTATGATGGTTACAAGTCTCTCTGCCTGCTATGGTGGTTTAAGTTAAATTGCCAGATCTCTTGTGATGGTGATTTAGTAATTTACCTTGGGAAAATTTGACTGTTTGTTAGCCATCAAGTAAATATATTTATTTCCAACACTTCTCTTGTTAATAGTGGATCCCTATTTTACTGGAACTAAGCTAACTATGGTGCGCTACGACTAAACAACTCATATTTACCTATGTGTATGTAAACCGTGTCCCACAGCCATCATTCAGTCGTACAAGATGTGTGATGCTACATTGATTTGGAGAAAATTTAGGCAGAAAAGATTTTCACAGTTTTCAACCATCTCGAGTCATACGGATTCCACTTGTGTGAAACACTGATGTTGCCGTGATATGCTGGGTTTTCTCGAGGTCTTCTGTTTCCCTCATTATTGCATTCTGCTACTGCTTCAGCCCTGTCTCAGATCTTCTCACATCATCCATTCTTCAGGTCGACTGGGCAACAAGCATGTTTTTAGGGTAGAAAGGTTGGCTCCAACTTGACCCTGGCCCTCTCGTTATCTGTAGTCCTGGTAAGAATGCACAGTGTGGATCCTGTTGGAAGCAGGTCTGGCACTTGTGTCAGTAGAGGACGGTGATGTCAGCCTGGAGAGGGGTTGTAGTTAGGTTGGTGGGGCAGGGCACCAATTATATGTACGTGACTGTAGGTGAAAGAAACCCAAAGCCAGGCCACTTTCACACTAGAGGGTCTGAACATGTTCAGTTGAACACATTCTGCTGTCGTGTTTGATTGTGTTTGCAAGGTTACGCACCTAAACCAAATAAAATCGGTGAACTTTCTTACTTCAGCAAAGTTGGAACGTGAAATGTATCATATTTAATTATTATCGCATCTACACTCAACATTCATGACTTTTTAGTTATCATATTGCTTCTAATTGCAGTGATGCTGTGCATGTAAAATAAATACTGCATAAACACTTTAAACCTAAAAGTTCATTTAAGTAAGTGAATGCAAAACGCTGTACCAAATAGCAGCTGTATGTGTCACATAACTCCTTACTAGAAGTAGACAATAGGAGGGCAACAGAGAAAATATGTCGTTCAAAACTACATATGTACTATGTAGTTTAGAGCTTGTGTGACCGTTCCATTAAGCTGAACATGGTTTAGTGAAGTAGCTGTGTATCTAGTCTGTCATTCAAGAAACTCCTCGTAGATGACTACCAGTGTACGAGTCTTAACTTGACGACTCCAAGATGAGTGTAAGGTGAGTAGATATGAAGCCAACCACAGGTTGTATATCAATCTTCTCAATTCAATTTACCATCTGGGCCACTTTCATTAATTTTACAACTACAGTATCTACAATACTCTGGATGAAACAGTACATTAAAGGCCTAATATAAAAATATCTAACTGAACTTCATTTTAATTTAACATACAAGAATAAAATCATTAAATTGACAAGTATCATTTGAGGCGTTCCCCTGAATTATTTAACAAAAAAAAGTTTTTCCGGTTTTCTGACATTTTAATGGCAGGGCAGTAGAAATTGCTCTGTGGGTCGCATCTGCCCGCGGCAAGCCTGTTGACAAGGCCTGGGATGGGATGTCTTATTTGTCCACTAAAACTTAAAGTTATGACAAAGTGTGTTAAAGTGAGAACAAGACTCAACAACCTGCCCAAGATTTTAAAATGAAGGTTATTTTGCAGCAATAGCGCAGGAACTGGGGCTACAGGGCTTTATTGTATGCCATGACATTATTGGTGATGTACAATATTTAATTTGTATCCCCTTTAAAATATGTCACTGACAAGCACTTTACAACTGTGATTGTGATAAGATCTCATTTGGTAATTTTTAAAATTGTATTGATGTTATTGATGAGTAGCGATGAGAATATAACTTCAAATTCAAATAAATTCAAATCATCTCCTGTGTGTGGGGACAACTGTTTTCAGTGAATCCAGCGAGTTCTAACATTGAACATGTTTAATTCAGAATAGGCCCTTCAAATGTGTTGCAGCAAGTTATGGCTATTCTTTTTTTGATGAAAGTATTTAATGTGCATTATGTTTGTACATCTATGAAAAAAAAAAAAAAACACGTCTGCTAGTATAAGTTTACTGTTTCACTAGCCCTGAGAGCACAGAATGTGCCATGAACTTGCTCGTGGATCAGTAGGGCAAGTGAGGCTACTCACGACTACACTTGTAGGTTAGATGAGGGTATCTATGGCGGCATGAACATTGTGCGTAGACCCTACGAGCGTAGCACCTCCTACTGCATTATGTTTTAGGAAGAAGTTGAGAACTGTATCACTCAACTACTGGGGGGCTTCTGGCACAAAGTATAAAAAAAAAGTTAAAAAATGCCTTGCATACTACACTATAGGCCTACCAGCAATATTCCCATTGTAGTTCTCTTCTATTGTAACTTTCTTGCCTGGATGGGGCATTAAGTAACAGGAAATTTTGTTGAAGGATGCACGTATCCTATTCCTCATCCACTGGGCTTCTTCAGTTTGCTGTGCGTTGGCCTGGAAACATAAAAAAACTATCTGTAAACTATAATGTATTTTACGAAAACTGTTTTATTCTCATAGTTAGCCAATGGAAAACTAAACTCTCTCTCGTATGGTGAAAACGACAGTTATATTACATAGCAAGTAAAAGTATTGTATTAAAATTTACTATTTCTCTACTAAATCGTTGTAGACATTTATAGCAAACTGATTGCAGTTGTGAAGTTACAAATTACAGTTTTGTTGGCAACTATGTTTTATTTACTAGCTAAAGATATAAACCCAAGATTTCAAGTAGGCCTATCATGATGATGTATAAACTTTGTTTATTTATATTTTCTGGGTTCTGTCACTTTGAGATAAAATAAAGTAAGTTACAATAAAAAATATACTCTGTGACTGGGAATACATAGTATTAAAAGGAAATATGCTAATATTTATATATAAAATATATACATATAATCTCCTATAGCTATTTTTATCCCTAAACATGAACATAGCAGTGTTTCAGATATAATAATGAAGGTTTTAGACGAGTTGTTCCTTAAACTGATCTTGAATTACTTTCAGATTTTTTTGGCTGAATTGAGTGTGTTACGAATTTAGGCTTTCTGAGTGTTATGTTATGGAATAAAAGGTGACTGGACCATTCTGGTTAATAGATCACTGGTAATAAATGCATTAATAAGTGAACGCTACCTGTATGCAGCCAGACTTTCTCAGCATATGAGATGAATATGTGAGAATATTCTTAAGCAACTCTGCATAAATGTAGATATAAACTTTGTGGCTTAGCTGTTCCTCAATGCTGTAACTTGTGTAGTGTCACTTGAAGCAGAAGAGTAGGTTACCATAATGAGGTGCGTGAACAGCTGCTGGCCACCGTCAGGACCAAAGAGAGCTAGGTGTGGTGTCGCCCAGTCGCGCACAAGCAGCTGCAGCGTCTGGAACGGCCTGTCTGCGTCATCTCCGAGCGGCTGGCGGGCGTACTCCGTGAACAGCTGCAAGTATGCTTTGTGACTTCACATTTTGTTGTATTGTAAGTATAGCTAAAACATTAGACATATCCAGGATTTGTGGAGAGTAGAACTCAAAGTACTGTATTTAATAAGTTACTGAGTTTATGTTTTGATTTACCTTTAACAGAACAGTGCTGTCTCTCTTAAACACTACAAACCACTAGCACTTCGTAGTTGTCACATCAGACTAGTTGTAACTGTTCACCGACAGAAAATGTGCGACACGTATTTACATGAAATAAGATACTAATATTGATGAGTTGAAGTCAAAGAATGCAGTGGCAAACGTACTTGTATAAAACCCTTGTTCTATCAGCCATGTCTACAATGACCCCCAAATCCAAAGTCTGCGTCTGACATATCGGGAACCAAACTAATACATGGTTACCTCAAAGGGATTGGTAGTACGTATTTAATATTTGCAGTGAGAAATCTTAATTTCTCAGTGCCATCTTCCACACAGTATTTATTTATTTTAATAGAATTGTAGGTAGTGAATTTTTTATAATTTACTTTTTAAATTAATTTATGTAGTTTGAATCCCATCACTACCAACATTGCAACTAAGTTCAAGCTGTACCGTAGGTATAAGCACCGTGAGGTGTGGATCCAATGTCTTGAACCAGGAAGAGGTCAATGATAGTCTAGACCAAGTGAACAGTAGACAGTAATTGAACATAAGGTACAGAGAAGTTTTCATATCAGAGATACTTTAAAACTACTGACAATTTATTTCAGCAGGGCAGCTGTCCACCCCTCACACCTTTCCTGTAACTCTGCCCCTTAATATTGGTCTTGAAAGAGTCAAGTTCATTGTTGGAGAAGTGATGCTATACGGGGTCTGCAATGTGATGGCAGGAGAGATAAGGCAAAGCCTCGTGGGACCTGCTAGTTACCAGTAAGTGCTGCAGGTCGTTCTCTGTGATGTTGCGAGACAGGTTGAAGATCTGCACGGAGCTGATGAGTAGACTCAGGCTGATCACTGTCGCACACTCCTGCACTATTGTCTCAATATCGAACGTCCCCTGAGTGTCTACGAGGATCACTGCGACCTGCAACAACCCATGCTGTCACTGCACACCAGTCTCTGCAGCACACTTTACTTCTCAATGTAGAAGACTAAACATATGTAAAACTCAAAACAATCACATCTAGTAATGTCTAAGAGGAGTGTAAGACATTCCTGAAAGTATAAATTTAAATCTCAAGAGTTTTTTTTCTTAAGTCACTACAATGTAAAACTTTGTTAAAATTTTTGTGATATGACTGATAGAAATAGTGCTTATCAAGGCTGCTCCTCCAAGAAGGGGTTCATAGGGCTTTCAATGCTAAAAATCAGATTCTCATATCTCTGGGTGTATTAAATTTAGAACAGTCATTCAAACTGCATTTTCTTCTATGGAATAACAGAAATGGTGGTAAATGTTCAGAAAATTAGAACCTCATTTATAAAATACTTTTTCGGTAAGTTTAAAATCTTGGAAAAGCTGGAAATGCCTAAAAAGAAACAGGCTGTGCTAACTGCATGATTATTGCGCGTGCAACACTGTTTATTTTGCTGAGTAGAATAAAAAAGTCCGCGAGGGCACCTATCTATCATTAATAGTTTACTCACAAATTAGCAAATTGTAAATAGCATGCCAGTGTTGCACGGAAGACGGCCGCTGTAGCGACGTGCTCGACAGCAGGATGTGCCGTTGACCTAGGAAATATGAGTAAGAGCGTGCAGTGTTGTCATACCTACTTGTCGCGCGGCGAGCAGCTGCCCTTGGTGCGATAAGCAGCCCTCGGCGAGGTAAGCGGCGTGCCGGCAGGCTGTGTTTAATCGGAACTGAGAAGTAGCCGGACGTTTACTGAATAGTTATTTTTCTATTGTCATATTATTAAGAAGTTTAGCTACTGTGAAGAAACTGTTATGGTGCGGAAAAATTTTTTTGCGACATGGCAGCATTAGCTCGTAATGGGGTGTGTCCAATGAAACTGTTCAGTTTATAGTACCAATAATGATGAATTCATCAGTATTATTTATTCAATACCAAAGGCAAATGAAAATGTTTAGGTGCGGTGTTATTTTTTTCATATAAAATTACAACAGAGTATTACTGCATTAATTTGTAAATGTACGTATCATTATTTCATTTGCTGTTAACAAATTTCGTTTGGCACTGGGTCAGTAAACTATGAAATGGTAACTAAGAAGATACTATGGAAAGGA
>PNEQ01000354.1:50765-65798 GCA_003012365.1 Medauroidea extradentata
ATAACTTAAATTCCTGTTCCAATTCGAAATATACATATGTTGTAGTTGACAATACAAAAATATGTTTTCATTTAACGTCACCCTCACTGTAATATGTTAAATAGTTACTTTTGAAAAATTTTCTTGGTTTGGTATATCATCTGATTCTGCAGGGAGATATTTAGCAGAGATCGGTGCTTCGTGCTTGAAAAAAAAAAAAAAAAGAAAAAAAAATACAAATTTCAAGGAAGTAATCTGGTAGCCTACTGAAACCTACAATTTATTACGTTTGTCGGTAAACATATATTTTCAATTGTTACATACATGTAGGCCTATTGGTAGAGCCTTGATTTTATGGCGAAAAGATTTTTGCAACATTTGGCTTCAATGCGTCATGTGCACACATGCAGCTCCGCTACATCGTCTGTGATTGGATGATTTTACTCTCACTCGCCTTGGCAAATTACAGACGTACGGAGTCACAATAATCTTATTCTGATTGGTGCATTCAAATGCGCAACGTGCATGAACAAAGACACGCTGCCAGTAATCATGAAGCAGAACTGCCGATGTGCACGTGAGTCACTGAAACAAAGTGGGGCAAAAATCTTTTCGCGACAAAATCGTGGCCCTATGTATTGGTTTTCACCGCACGCATGTGTCTGCTGTACAGCGGAGGAGTTGAAAAATATCATCTGAGAAGAGCGCTCAGAGGAGTGTAACTGATACAACAGCCCAAGTGTTGTCGTCTCAAGTTACCACTGATAATACTGCCTCGGCCCTGTGCCGCCACTCTCTACTGGCAACACTGTGTGCCCCAACCGTCATCCTCCGTCTGCCTCCCAGCGTGCGCGTGTAGACATCTTGGCGCTATTTACTGCTAGTGTGGTTTTGGAGACGCCCGCGCTGCCTGGCGGTATTCCCGTGGCAGTCGTGCTGCAGGATCAGTCTTAAATAGGAAAACTTCTTAAAAGGGTTAATTTAAATTACACTTAAACATACAGACAATGTGCAAAACCATTTAACATATTAAACAGGAAACTCCTTAAGAGGGTAGTTTGTATATGAAAACCAAGCAAGTGTAACCCTTAGCAAGTTCAGTGAGAAATTACTTTGCCTGAGGAAGACATTTCTTGAGTACAATCGTTTGCGCAGTTATCAGATGTACAACATTTTGGTGTTGTAAATACTGTAGTTTGTTATAAACATCTATGTGGCAAAATATTTCCACACTAAGAGTGACCACTTTTTTTTATCTCTGCTTTTAAAAACATATCATTTTCAGAATTGATGTTTTTGCCTTTAGTTTATGTGCCATGTGCTCTTAATTGCCAAAGAAACAGTGTAAAACTTGACTACTGCATATTAAAAAACTTGTAACTTAGATGCAACTTTGGACCAAGAGATTGGTTTCAGTCCCAGGTAAGCTATGGTTGTACGTGTGTGTAGTTTTGAAATTTTAGTTTAGATTAGTTCGGTTTGCAAACAACTGTCGAATTAGCCTCAACATAAAAGAAAAAAATTCAAAGGAGCCAAATAAATTAAAGTCACATTTTAATTATCAGAGCTACATTTCTGTACTGAAGAAAATCAAAACAACGGGAAAACCAAGTGCTGTAATTTCATGTCATACAATCCAGATCATTTTGTTGGACTCAGCTGAGGATAAACTAAAGGATTGTGTTCTAAAGCTATGTGAATTTCTTGAATTGTAATATTATTTATGTAAAATTTTTCTAAGTTTATTTTTCTGTGTAAAATTTTCTGGACCCTCTATTCTCATCATATGTAGATAAAAAAAATCAAAATCACACATAAACAATTTTTGGTTCACAAAATTTTTTTAAATTCATTTTCTTAGAGTATTTCAATGACATTAGTATTTTTGTTGGACTACAAAAGCAGTGGCAGAATGTTGTGTGTACGTTGCAGTAAACTGTGTGGCGGTATGTTGCGGAGGGTGACTAGCTGGAGAGACGCACCTGTTCGCCACTGGGCACGGTGATGAGGAAGGGCTGCGACCACATGAGCAGTCCCGTACTTTCCCTCCGACTGTGCGCGCCCCAGGAGAAGCCTTCCAGTGGCGCGTCCTTGTCGTCTAGCCAGTGTGAACTGCACTGCACAATCATAACACACACTCCCTCACTTGTGTTCACATTCATAACAAGGTTTAGAGGGGGGGGGGGGCTCGTAACCCTCCTCTGGCCTCATCCCAACAATAATTTGATATTCCATTGGAATTTATTAAAAGTATCCAGGTGTAGCCGGTGCTGCAGTACCAAACTTGTCACAGGGTATATACTTAAAGGTCAGGCTATAACAATTTCCTAGTGCCATGTCATCAGTGGTCCTTGAAAAATATCACCAGAAGGCATACTGTACTGGACTGTATCGACCAGAAGGTACACCACGTATACCTCAGACTATAGCACTGGGTACAGTTAGGTTTGCTCTTTGGAATGAACAAGTTTTCTGTCACCTGATTATGTCTGTCTGCAAGTAATTCAACATTTTTAAATGAGTGGAGTTTAATATAGTAAGTGGTACATGCTTTTATAATTAACTTTACTTTACTAAATGTGAGAACTGAGGCATATTTTTGTATGTATTATTTAATTTTATTAGATATAGTGTCTGTTTTATGCTTTTTTCCATTTCATCCAGCAAATTGAATCAATAGCTATGCCACCAAGCTATTTGTTAAAATAACTAACTTCTGTGATATATTATTTACATGTAAAATTTATAAGCACTTATGAACAATTGTCATGTTTAGTCACCTTATTTTACTTTGTGTGGCATTATAATGAAAATTGTACAGAGTCATCTAAAAAAATATCAATGATTTCAGATATAGTAAACTGCACAAGCAATAAGGAACCTCTCTCTGTGGAACCAATGAAAAACTGTATAACAACCATGTGAATTATGGCATCTGTCATCGTCAACGTGGCGACCTTGAAGTTGCCGGCAATCTGTTTGGAAAGCACACCACCAGTTAGCTGTGTTATGTCACTGGCAATTTCTTCACTGATCATGTATTTCAGAACGGGGAGACTTGAAATATATTGGCTTTCTTGTGTTGCAGCCATGAGTAAAGAAATCACACTAGGTAAATTGCAAGAAATGACTTACCACATAAAATTACATAAATTATTACTCGTAGTTCACTCGTATAGAAACAATAAATATACTGTAGTTTTAAAATTGTCTGTTAGCCCCGTACATCGCAAGGCACCCCATGTTACGCTAGTTGTTATTACATAATTGTGTTGAAGGAATGCGAGTACTGTACACATGGTACGACAGTTGTGTACTTACGTGGTTGTACAAGTAGCGAAGCATGTAGTTGAGCAGGAAGGACTTGCCCTTGCCGAATATCCCCGATATGGACACTATGACAACATGCTTGTCCTTGATGTCGTCTAGAGTGAAGATGGCATGCAGCGCGTCCCGGTTGAAGTGAGTCACATTGTTGTCCTGTGTCTGCAGGATCTGGATCGCTCTGGGAGCCATGTTGCTCCTCGCTCGTTGGTCAGCTGTGTGTCACAGGGACATTGTTTGTGATGCTACCCCCACCTATACATCTCAACTCTGCGGTAAGTTACATACGCCAGTGCTGTTTGAACAAGCCTGAAAATATCTACCTTTGAATAACAGGGACTAGTGTTGTTTACTGTTAGTCTGGAGGCGTTCTCCTCAGTTTTATTCATAAATTAACCACAATTACATTATTGTAAAAACAAATATTTTAAATCAGCACTGAAAATTTAACAAAAAAAATTTATGATAATTCTTTATGTCCTCTACTTCGGTAATTATTTTACTAAAGTGATGCACTCCTTTGGTGAAATTTGCTACAATGCAAACAGTTCATCACGTCAGTTTCCAAGAGTTTTTTGTTCTTCCAGTACTGACTTCCAAAACTTGTTCTTAAATTTGTGTGTTTGGTTTTGGTGACAAATTTATCACAACTAGTATTTTTTGTCGTGTAAAACCAGTTTAGTGTTTTCCATAGGATATTTCATAGTAACTATATTTTGGTTGGCAACCAAATTTTAGCCACATTTAATTAGAAATTTTGTATGAAGTAATCGACTTAAGGGGTATTGATCCCTACCACCTTGGATTTATATGTTTCTTCTCTGTAACTTCTGTTCCTGTCAATGTATAAAAATTTTTGTCACGACAAGGCATACATACAAACTTAATAGATTTTCTGTAATTGCTGGAACCACAATATAGTCATTATTTTGCAACGGGAAACAGCTGAAAAGGAAAAATTGCTTTATTTACGGAAGTGACTACAGTGGCCGCAACATTAACAGAAACAATGCCATATGGATTCCAAACAGTGAATGAAACAATAAACTATGCCTTGTCAGCGTGAAAAAAGTAAAACAATGGGTCAATTCCATGATTTATAAGAAAAACCGTAAAACCGATCTGACAGGGATCAATCCCCCTTAAGTCAGGCTGTATAGTTTTCTTTTGTGTAGTTAATTATATTGTGTACGTAGCATGTCTGTATGGTTAGTATTTAATATTGTGTTAATAAGTTTAGACTTCATTGTATAAATGTGTGTAAAGGATTACTGTGTGATATTACTGTTGTGAGGTCGTGCAACAAGTGTGTGTAGGGCTGAGTCCAGAGACATAGATAGCTAAGCATTTGTGAAGTGGCGAGGAACTTGGCAGAAAGCTGCACAGTTGGAGACACGCCGCCTACTGCTCACGAGGTGATGCCACTGCTGACTGGAAGAGTCAGCTGGTTCACAAAATGTGGACGGACACGCAGGTTAGTAGTGTGTGATGCCGAGATATGCAAGGTGCCAACATGGAGAAAGGAGACGACTGCTATGTTGAATGCGAGGTGTCATTGCAGGCTGCGGTACACAGCCGAGGTCATCTGCAGAGCGTGTGGCAGCTAGAGTGAGGAATCAGCAGAATGCAAAAATTCTGTTGTACTTAGAGCATCGGTGTGGCAAGCATCGTGGACACTGACGTCAGTGAATGGGCAACGCTAGCAGTGATTCAGGAGGTACTGTTCAAACACATTTTCCTGCCCGATTGTTCTGTAGTGTGGTTACGGTGTATGAATTTAGAAGTAACATTTGTCACTGTTGTAATTAGCATTTCAAAATTTAAATAACCTAGTACAGTACATTTTTTCCAGTGAATTTTTGAAATGGACTCGTGCAACCTCACTGTTAGGTCATTATAGACTGTGGTACTCCATGTGGCTGTTTTAGTGTTTGATAATGTTTATATTAAATTCAGTTTGTGTGGTACACGCTAAGTTTTTATAACAAGCTATACACTAAAAACATACAAACATAAATAAATATATCAGTGTGTAAAGGCAGCGAGTGTTTCGTAAACTACATCCTGGAGGTCTTTCTTATTTCACATACCATGCTTTCATAGTCTAACGAAAACTGAAAAGTTTAAAATATTGGCAACAGAAATAAGTCATTACGTTTTTTTTTAAACATGTTATAATAGTATGTGGTATAAAAGTAAAATAGTATATCTGTTGCTGACAGTTGCTGGTATTACCGTGTCCTTAGTTATACAGTATTTATGAATTTTGCATAATAAATACATCTCTCCAATGCCAATTAATTTTTATTTATTAATCAATTTTTAAGTGACTATATTTCATGAAATTACTGTAATTATTGAACTTCAAATGCTTTTTGAAGATCAATATGAATCACCTTTTATGGATATAAACTATATAAGTTGTGCTAAATTAAAAAAAAGTTTAATATAATGTTGAATTTTTTGTTAAAACCTGTCTTTCAGTAGGAAACCTACATGTTGTAGTAGTACTACTGATTTTAATTACCAGTATCACATGTACAGTTTTTAAATATTTATGTTTGTTAAATAATAGCACTTCAACTGTTTTTCCTTTGTTGCTAACTCACAGTAACGAACATCATTTTCACTAGTTAACTAGCATATTTTCAAAAAAATTGAGAAGAAACTTACAATGGCCCTGAACGGTAGATAATTTTAATTGCTTAAACAGAAGTTGACGACGTCATAGAATAACCTTACCTGGATTGTATCTGGCAGTGTATAAAACTGCTGTGCTCGTAGAATGTAAACTGAGTGAAGGCTAAGTGACAGCAGACACAAGTATACGTATATAACTTACGTGATGGTGAGAAGACAGAAGTGCCGTGTGCAGGCTACGCAGTACTGTAGGTGTGTCCACTAGGAACATCAGCACCTGGAGATTACATGCTACACCAGCTTACGTTGTGAAGTGACTAATGCTCGATCCCACAGATACCAGCTTTATCTACAATTCTCACAGAGATAAAGAGCGACAGATACCGTCACCGTCCAACAGCAGTTTGTCAACAAAACTGAACTGCACTTTCTGTCTTCTATGACAAGATGCTCTGATGTTGGAATGAATTACAAACATCAACTTAGAAAAAACATATGTATTTAATTTCCATAATATTGTTAAGGAACTTAATTTTTTGTAAGGACAGTTTTATCACAACAACAAAAACATAGACAACTGCTTGAATATAAAAGAATGTGAAGTCTGCTTTTGTTCAAATTGCCTCTGTTATCACTTCTATATTTAATACCAATTATCTTAGTCCTTTCTCTTTCTCACACCTTCCTCTTCCCCTCGTGCTGGTGTGTACATACATGTTGTGCCTTTTTCAAATTACATGATACTGAATTGATTTTAACAAAACATATTTACTAAAATGTTACAATTATGTGCAATTTTATGTGACATTAAATGTTACAGAAATACTCATTGTCCTGGCATGTGTTGCAAATGCACAGTAAATTTTTGGGTAGCCTGTTCTGTCCCTCATCCCTGTTTTGCACCCCTTCCCTGGCGGAAACCTTGGCGTACAACGCACAACAACCAACCAAATTGGATGAATGGTATAGCAACGTTAAGAAGAAAAACAAACATTAATTTTTATCTTATAGATTATTTTGTAGATTGGTATGAAAACTAAGCAATAAAATATGAGACTTTTACTAACATTAAAGTAAACTATAAATAAGTAAATATATATATTTTTTCTTTTCTTTTTATTTTTTGTTGGATGAACAGTAGAACCAATGTTGTTATAAACTGATAAGTTACTACTGTAATTTTAATGCCAAGCGCGCTGGTATTGCGGCAGTAGACTGAACTCAAAATGTAAAGGAGGGCCTGGGTTCGATTCCAAGTGTGGGCATCCATGTCTTTTCAAAGTCACTCGAAGTGAAGACTGGGATGGCTCCCGTCTACAAGACGTGGATGATTACGTACTTCTCTATTTCAAATGTTCTCCTACCAAGATGTTCAGGAGCACTCGAACTACTAACTAAAGAACTGTCTTAATTTCAGAATAACTGTGTCAAGAGAGAGAGCAACATTTTTAGACAGAAGTAAAGCAGATGGAACAAGAGGAAGCTTATGCCAGTGGTGTAACTTACACTCATGTAGTCCCTGCAGTGCGAGGCATGGGGACTCAAGGTATAGTTAGTTATGTGAGCTTATTTGAAAATATGCACAGATCACAGAACATGACCCACCATGCAATAAGCTGCTTTCATACTGTGTTACTGACATGGCCAAACGTGACTTCTCGGTTCCCATAACATTTACTAAGGGCAGGTGATGCCTCACAGGTTTATGATTATATATCTGTCGGACAGTAAAAATGTTGGTGTGATGGGAAAAGTTTATGTTAGACAGGCAATGAAGGACAGGATTTACATAAAACATTTTGTGTTATAAATAAACAAAACAAGTTTTAAATTATGATTCTTATCATGGTGAAAAAACCTGGGCTTTTAAAAGAAGAATTGTTTTGAAACAGTATCTTGAGCAAACATTCCTAATTTTTCTTAAGACTAAGTTATGAGTTACGTTGCATTGTTAAAGGAATTGGTGCAGAATTACCAAATTAATTATGTATATGCAAACACTGGGCAGAGGAAGCCAGAAAATAATGTACTACATTGACAATTTAAGAAGGGGAAGGACTAAGTTCTGAAAGTTTGGTTCAGAGAGAATCAGCAATTGGTAAATATTATAACTCACCGTACAAAAATTCCTGTGTTGCAGTCAAGGAAAGGAGAAAAAATTAAACATTAGCAAGACTTTAAGGTGATTTTTGATTGATTCCTGCAATTGGTTCGTATTACAAACTGAACTTTTTTTTAGATATGCCACCGTGAGTGAATATTGCATGGTTGCAGAAACACCCACAGTAAAACAAAGTTAAAAATAGAACAACACAAGTTCATTTCAGATTGGAATATTGTGGTTGTATGAAGAAAGTCGACACAAACAACCAAAGAACAATAAAATGAAACGATAAAATAAGAGGTTTGAAAATGACAACACAAATAACGAGAGAGATAAATGGATGTGAACACAGATGATAAAACAAACTAAAAGTAGCAAGCGTGTGTGGGTCATCAGAGGAAGCCTGCTACTTTCCATCTGTTTCTCTTTGTGTCATCTGTGTTCACATGAACTAGTGTCTCCTATGTGTGTTGGCATTGTTGCCATTGTCCATTTTTGCTGCCATTTTAATACTCTTCATTTATTGTATTTGATTGATCTTTTGGTTTTTGTGTCGTCTTCATGCAATGACCATGTTCCATTCTGAAATTAATTTGTGTTGCTGTTCTATTTTTTATTTTCGTTTTTGTGTCATGTTTCGTGACATGACTACTTCAATTTTATGCTTTTTGATTTATTAAGGGGATTTTCTTCAACATTTGCTTGCAATTGCTTGTGGAAAAAAAATGTTGAAATGAATAAGAATTTAGAGGCTTGAAAGAAAATTAAATAAATTGAAATGTCAGACTGTAAATATTTGATGAGACGAGCTCAAATGTGTGTATTTTTTTTAGTAAGGCTGATGTCTGTGTTAAGTAACTTCAACTGCCTTGATGTGTACTGGCATTTATGCAGAATGTTATCTCGCGCAGTGTAGCCGCCTCGTCTAAATACTAGCTGCCTATTGTACTGATCTGTAGACTAGCAAGTATTCAGAAGTGTTCTGTGTGCCTTTGATTGTGTGTGTGCATGTTTGTGTGTCTATGCATGTGTGTGGACATGTTCATGCGTATATGTGGCTGGGTGTGTGTAGGAAATGTAAGGCTAACTAGGCAACTTGACAAATGATTTTTGTCAGCATTCAAAAAATATCTTTGTCCTGTAAATCATGATTTCAACCAAAAATTACTGTTCTGTATAAAACAATCAGTTTTTTAGGTTGTACACTTGTAAGTAACCTATATAATTTTCAAAATATGTTTCGGTAAGACTGGGGATTTGAGATAGAATAAATGTTGTATGCAATTAAGTATAAGATGAATTTACACTTAAAAAGAATTTATCAACAAGTTAGCTTCTGGATTGATGAAAAGGGAAATTTGTATCGGGATTTCTGTACTCTATCCCATCTAATTTGTGAAAAACTTTCATAAAATGTGTGTTACAAAATAATTTTTATCTACTTATTCATGCAGAAATTACACTTCAATTCTTAATTCCCCCCCCCCCCCAAAAAAAACAGTTTTTCAATAAATTGATATTTCCAGTGAATGCTATTTATTGCAACTAATTTTTGTCACACCTATTATTTTAAAATCTGACATTGGTATGTCTGTAATTAACTACAAAATATCTTACCTTTCCAGTTATGTTCACATTGCAAATTATATAACAGTATTTGATAAAATCTTTTATGAGAGCAAAGTATGAGTTAAAAATTTCTTAATGAATTTAATGTACAAGACAAATATTAATTTATGCTATGAAGGTAGTGGTTCTGAATATTTTGAAACACAACATACAATGTAAAATTATTAATAATTTTAATCTGTTTTGCAAATAAGTTTTAGGATACATAAAATATTTCTTACTGACTACAGGTGTGTATTAACAGTGTTATAAGATTTATATATGTACAGTTTGTATGTATATGTGTATACATACATTCAAAACCTTCCCTTAATGAGAAACATAAGTGCAGATAATTAATGTGAGATTATGAGATGACTTAGGCAGTCATTTTAAAACTTCAGTTAAGACAGTGTAGCAACTCTGAAGGATGATCAATTTCACATGAGCACCGTAGTAGAAAAACAAACAGAATACTAGAGCACTGTGATGCTTGTATTTTTATTTCGTAGACCACAAACATTTAGAAACTGATATACAGTTACACTACAAATTTCAACTTCTAACTCCCAAAACATTCAGGCCTCCTCTTAACCCTAATTTATTCAAACAAGCAATACAGAAAGAACTGGTAAAAAAATTAACTTTCTTCTTGAGATAAATCATTTCAAAGCTTCCTAGGAAAAAAATTGTTTTCTTCTCAAAATGTTGTCAAATATTTTTTAGCAAATCCTAATATATTCTACACCTTGTAACATTATGAGAAAGAATGTCGACTGCAGATTTTTTAAATTGAAAGTACACTTATGATACCTGATTTTCTTGGAAATCATTGTTCAAGTACATATTCCTCTACTGTTTCATGCTCATGGCATGGGAATGTAAGGCTGTGATGTACGTACCATGATCTGGGGTAGCTTCCACCATGTGGAACACCTTCTTATTAATACTTTATTGTCTCGCGCAGAACTTTGTGTTGTTGTAGCAACTGAAAGTTGAAATTATTTTTTTATTCAATTACATTCCTTCAAGCCTTTAAGTATGGCAAGGGCCATCAGTTCATTAAACTTTTTTGTCGGAGAACTTGAATTCGGACTAACTGAAAGCTTGGAGATTCTTAATATGGTTTAGTAGCACCAGACAATGTATTTTAGTTTCGTGAGCTGTTTATAAGTCCATATTAGGAAGGTCAATGTCATTAATTTGGCAAGGGACAATTTCTGTCACTTGTTGCACCTGTATCAGTAAGGGGGTAAGTTTATGTCTGGGGGGAAAAGGGGGGGGGGCTTATGGAGAAAAATTCTTCCTATGGCAATGCTCAGCTTTGCACACTAGCTTCTCACCATAAGCATCAGCATTAAATAGAACCCATAGTGATATTGGTACTACTATCATAACAGCAGAAATTGTCCGCAAGAAATTTGATCATATTTCTGGCCTTTATTAGAATTAACCGTAGCCACAGTAAGCTCAAAAATATTACCAACATTCGGACCATTAGAGCTAAATTTGATTACATTCTAAAATTTTTCAGGCAAATAAAATTGACTGTTAACGAATAAGTCGGTTCTGTTTCTGCAGCACAGTTAGAATGGAAAATATAGGTATTGGTTGGGGAGGGAAGGGGTGGTGTTAATACAATCCTAGGTTTCAACATTGTCTGAGAGAATTGTCTACTAAGAGGAATTTATGATGTTTCCCATGAACAAAGGTGCAGTATGAGAAATGTCTCCCTTGAAGTTAATACCCTAATTTATAAGATATGTAGTCTACTTGAATAGACAGAACCTGTGTTCAACTTTACTGATGCAACACTTTCGAGAGGAGGTAAAAAAACTAGTGTATTCTTATAATTTATGTTCATATCTCACTAACGTATAAAGCAAAAACTACAAAACAGCATGCCGCAGGTTACCCCAGACTATGGTTTACATTTGTACGAGAACATTCAATTGTAAATTCATAAGGCAGATGTAGAGTCACTCATGTCTCATTTAAACAGCCTCTTAGAAGCGACTTACAGTAATACACAATGCAGTGCATTTATTTCGGTGACTGAAATAAGGAAATTAATTTAAAAATAGTTGTTTCATGCTTTTATTGTTCTGTATATTTTGAAAAGCAGCCATTCTTAAATGCCCATACATAGACACCTCGTGGTATGGAAGAGGGGCGTGTCAGCTGTTGCAATGTGTTATGTCAACTGAAGTTTTCTCGTTCCTAGTCAATTACAGTGGTAGATATGGCATTGTACAGACAGAACTATAGGCAGTAATTACAGTGTCTGACCATGAGACTTGTCATAAAACCACCTGATTCTCTGTTACAGTATTGTGACAGTTCTCTTCCTGGAAGGGTTACTGTACACTATATTGTAGAAAACTACCCCCCCCCCCCCCACCCTACCCTATTCCCCCTTCCCAAGGTTATGCTGAGAAAGATAAAATGAAATAACATAGTACACCTAAGTACACAGCAAGTTAACTAATATCACAAAAAAAATTGAGTCAGCCGGAATTCTGTATGTTTTGGGTACAACCTTAATCCGATCTTATAAGTATTACCTCCCCTCCCTTCCCCAACAAAATTTATTTTAATGTTCTTAACCAAGCAAAAAAATTATGAAAAAATACAAAATTTGCATTGTAATACGGATGAACTTGTATTGCATGTCCGCATCTATATAACACACATTCTGTGATCCTGTTTCTAATTTGTCTGCATTTCAAGACCACATCCATTGAATGTTTGCATGTAATGGCCTTTTTTGTCAGTCCTCTCAGAAACGATGGCTAGAGGTTCTGCTGTAGTTCTAAGAAATAGAAATTTGAATTTTTTTATTTTTGTTACAATACCTAGGCATTCTCTTCACAAGAGGTTTTACTCAGCATAACTTCACAACTACATGTTCCCTCTTGCACAGAGTGTTTCTTATGCGAAAACATACATTTACAGCATTAAGTGTGATTGTGTTTTAATAAAAAAAATAATAGCAATCCTATGGCTGGATTAAATTAAAATAATAAATACAAAATTTAGCATAAAATACTTATTAATCCATGTAACTTTTTGAATGCCACCTGTAGTGTCCGGTAACCACGAGCTGCCTATATATGCAGGGAACTAGTACATGTACGTCTGTTTGCAGACAACACACACAGAAACAAAGATAGAGTGTGCCTAGCACCAGCATACTATACACAATCACATTCTGGTGTTTCACTTTGAGTGTACAAAACTAGTTAATTGTTAACATTCAAATTGGTCTGACAAGACACGGTAGCTTCTATTTATTGTCCAGTGTGTGATACAGCTGACAATCACATGAAGATTCTTCGTAACAGTAGTCTATGTACAATGCTCACACTTCAGTCAGCAGGAGCACCAACTACATACGTATGTACACACGACAAAGTCACGCCGCGAAGGCTCCTCCACTATTGCCAACTACTCACAGACCACACTATGCATTCTGAAATAATACACTAGAGATTCAGATCCACCACTGTGATGGCAGAATACAGGCTAAAGCATGACATGATGTATGATACTATTAGGACAAATACAAAAAGTGCAGTTCATTAAGTAACTAATGAGTACAGCTACTGCCCACACGTAATTCCCTTTCACAAATGAGTTCACAAACATATTTCCTGTCGTAATCTAATGCTCACACTTCTGAAGACTAAACAGTGTACTGTAACATTGCTTTAGAAAATCACGTTAAGTAAACTATAAAAAAAAAACTATCTTACAAGGAACTCATGGTGTATTGTGCAAAAATAACTATTTATAACCCTCAAAATTATTCTTTCTCCCGAAATTTTAGATAATTTTAAAAACAGTGCACAAAAAAACAACTGGCCTATACAATAACTCACGTATTTTTGTGCTTGTAACATTTAACGCAGAAAAAAGTTCTCCAAAACATAACAATATAATTTGTTTCAATATTTATTGCTATAACAAAACCACTCACACTAAATGTTACTTTTTATTGCACATTTAATACGATAAACAATTTTCTTGAATCACTATAAAGAACAAATTTTATCTCGAAATTTTATCCACTACAAGAGTAATGGTTTGTATTAATTTGTATGAAATCCAACAATTTTCCTAACATCAATATCTTTTACAAGGAAAAGTTTTCCTAATATAAAATACATTTTTTCCAGCAAAATCTCTATTATAAAAGGTAACTAATGATTACATGGCCATTTGCAAATCGAACTATATTGTCATTATTATTTACAAATGGTTCTGTTACATGACAAATAATATTATTATAAAATGACAATCTTGCAAAAATTTTCAACAATGACTTTACAATTTTGTTGCATGACTAATATCTCGAAGAGTATTAACTTTACAACCTCAAAAACAATGTCTTTCAGATCTAAGAGGCCATCGCAGAGGCCAGCGTACCGTCGAGTCGTCCTCACAACGCGGGAGAATCAACTGGACTTGCGTGGCGCAGCCTGCGCCTTGCGACAGTTGCACAGCCACTTGATGATCCTGGCATTGCGCTCGACGATGGAGGGCTGCTCACACGGCCGATGGTAGTTAGCGCCCACTCCCCCACGCATTGACCCCCCGCTCTCTAGGCCAGGCCCACAGCCGGTCCAGGGACCCCATGCCGTCACAGAGTCCACGGAGCTGACGCTGGAGAAGTATACTGGGGAGGATGATCCAGAGGCCGGGGCAGACAGACACCTTTAACAATATTTCACCAGATTCAACATAACTACAGGCATTTATAGATAACAAGTTTACCTCATTTAGTAGAATATTTTCATGATATATGTATATATTTAATATTTAAATGTTTACTTTTAATATGCAATCAACAATTGCAACATATAAAATAATTAATTCACTTCATTCTAATCAGTAATGTGTCACCATTCCTACCCATTTTCTTATATACTGTACCCATATTAGAACTATCTTGCTATACTGTTGTAGGTATGAAAGTAATTTGTCGGGCATTTCTTTCTTGATTGTAAATCAGCTAAACACTATACTCTCGTGAACTTCTTTGCTTCCTGTGCCCTTTTGCTTTCATTTCCTTCCCTTTTCCTGCCAAACCCTCGCTACCTACAGCCCTATTGCCACTTATAGCCTTCATCCTATTCCTCATAACCTACGCCTAGTTTCCTGTCTCACTACCCTGCCTCCAGCACTCTCTTCCTGCATCTATTCCCTTCTCCCACACACATAAAACCCTCTCTCACCGCTTTTCCTCCACCCCCTCTCCCACACAAAAACCTTCTTCTCTCTCATTTCCCCTACTCCATCGCTCCATCACACACTTCTGTCTCCTCCTTTCCACCTACCCCCACTCCCACACACACCTCTCTCCTCTTTTCCCTCAA